>CAWVNZ010001388.1:0-253786 GCA_963930735.1 Dioctria linearis
AAATTTTAATTACGCCAGGGATTGCCTTTTCTATAGTAAATTATTCAAATAATAATTTTATACTGTCGCAAATTTTAATTACGCCAGGGATTGCCTTTTCTATAGTAAATTATTCAAAAAATAATTTTTTACTGTCGCAAATTTCAAATCCGCCAGGGATTGCCTTTTCTACAGTAAATTTTGCAAAAAATAATTTTTTACTGTTGCAAATTTTAATTGCGCCAGGGATTGCCTTTTCTATAGTAAATTATTCAAAAAATAATTTTCTACTGTCGCAAATTTTAATTACGCCAGGGATTGCCTTTTCTATAGTAAATTATTCAAAAAATAATTTTTTACTGTCGCAAATTTTAAATACGACAGGGATTGCCTTTTCTATAGTAAATTTTGCAAAAAAATTATTTTTTACTGTCGCAAATTTTAAATATCCCAGGGATTGCCTTTTCAATAGTAAATTTCTCACAAATTAATTTTCTACTGTCGCAAATTTTAATTACGCCAGGGATTGCCTTTTCTATAGTAAATTTTGCAAAAAATAATTTTCTACTGTCGCAAATTGTAATTGCGCCAGGGATTGCCTTTTCTATAGTAAATTATTCAAAAAATAATTTTATACTGTCGCAAATTTTAATTACGCCAGGGATTGCCTTTTCTATAGTAAATTCTTCAAAAAATAATTTTCTACTGTCGCAAATTTTAATTGCGCCAGGGATTGCCTTTTCTTTAGTAAATTATTCAAAAAATAATTTTATACTGTCGCAAATTTTAATTGCGCCAGCGATTGCCTTTTCTATAGTAAACTTTTCAAAAAATAATTTTCTACTGTCGCAAATTTTAATTACGCCAGGGATTGCCTTTTCTATAGTAAATTATTCAAAAAATAATTTTCTACTGTCGCAAATTTTAATTGCGCCAGGGATTGCCTTTTCTATAGTAAATTTTGCAAAAAATAATTTTCTACTGTCGCAAATTTTAATTGCGCCAGGGATTGCCTTTTCTATAGTAAATTATTCAAAAAATAATTTTCTACTGTCGCAAATTTTAATTACGCCAGGGATTGCCTTTTCTATAGTAAATTATTCAAAAAATAATTTTTTACTGTCGCAAATTGTAATCGCGCCAGGAATTGCCTTTTCTATAGTAAATTATTCAAAAAATAATTTCTTACTGTCGCAAATTTTAAATACGCCAGGGATTGCCTTTTCTATAGTAAATTATTCAAAAAAAAATTTTTTACTGTCGCAAATTTTAATTGCGCCAGGGATTGCCTTTTCTATAGTAAATTATTCAAAAAATAATTTTATACTGTCGCAAATTTTAAATGCGCCAGGGATTGCCTTTTCTATAGTAAATTATTCAAAAAATAATTTTTTACTGTCGCAAATTGTAATTGCGCCAGGGATTGCCTTTTCTAAAGTAAATTATTCAAAAAAAATTTCTTACTGTCGCAAATTTTAAATACGCCAGGGATTGCCTTTTCTATAGTAAATTATTCAAAAAATAATTTTTTACTGTCGCAAATTTTAATTACGCCAGGGATTGCCTTTTCTATAGTAAATTTTTCAAAAAATAATTTTATACTGTTGCAAATTTTAAGTGCGCCAGGTATTGCCTTTTCTATAGCAAATTATTCAAAAAATAATTTTATACTGTCGCAAATTTTAATTACGCCAGGGATTGCCTTTTCTATAGTAAATTATTCAAAAAATAATTTTTTACTGTCGCAAATTTTAATTACGCCAGGGATTGCCTTTTCTATAGTAAATTTCTCACAAATTAATTTTCTACTGTCGCAAATTTTAATTACGCCAGGGATTGCCTTTTCTATAGTAAATTTGCAAAAAATAATTTTCTACTGTCGCAAATTTTAATTGCGCCAGGGATTGCCTTTTCTATAGTAAATTATTCAAAAAATAATTTTCTACTGTCGCAAATTTTAATTGCGCCAGGGATTGCCTTTTCTATAGTAAATTATTCAAAAAATAATTTTTTACTGTCGCAAATTTTAAATACGCCAGGGACTGCCTTTTCTATAGTAAATTTTGCAAAAAAATTATTTTTTACTGTCGCAAATTTTAAATATCCCAGGGATTGCCTTTTCTATAGTAAATTTCTCACAAATTAATTTTCTACTGTCGCAAATTTTAATTACGCCAGGGATTGCCTTTTCTATAGTAAATTTTGCAAAAAATAATTTTCTACTGTCGCAAATTGTAATTGCGCCAGGGATTGCCTTTTCTATAGTAAATTATTCAAAAAATAATTTTATACTGTCGCAAATTTTAATTACGCCAGGGATTGCCTTTTCTATAGTAAATTATTCAAAAAATAATTTTCTACTGTCGCAAATTTTAATTGCGCCAGGGATTGCCTTTTCTTTAGTAAATTATTCAAAAAATAATTTTATACTGTCGCAAATTTTAATTGCGCCAGCGATTGCCTTTTCTATAGTAAACTTTTCAAAAAATAATTTTCTACTGTCGCAAATTTTAATTACGCCAGGGATTGCCTTTTCTATAGTAAATTATTCAAAAAATAATTTTATACTGTCGCAAATTTTAATTACGCCAGGGATTGCCTTTTCTATAGTAAATTATTCAAAAAATAATTTTATACTGTCGCAAATTTTAATTGCGCCAGGGATTGCCTTTTCTATAGTAAATTATTCAAAAAATAATTTTATACTGTCGCACATTTTAATTGCGCCAGGGATTGCCTTTTCTATAGTAAATTATTCAAAAAATAATTTTATACTGTCGCAAATTTTAATTACGCCACGGATTGCCTTTTCTATAGTAAATTATTCAAAAAATAATTTTCTACTGTCGCAAATTTTAATTGCGCCAGGGATTGCCTTTTCTATAGTAAATTATTCAAAAAATAATTTTATACTGTCGCAAATTTTAATTACGCCAGGGATTGCCTTTTCTATAGTAAATTATTCAAAAAATAATTTTCTACTGTCGCAAATTTTAATTGCGCCAGGGATTGCCTTTTCTATAGTAAATTATTCAAAAAATAATTTTATACTGTCGCAAATTTTAATTGCGAAAGGGATTGCCTTTTCTATAGTAAATTATTCAAAAAATAATTTTTTACTGTCGCAAATTTTAATTGCGCCAGGGATTACCTTTTCTATAGTAAATTATTCAAAAAATATTTTTTTACTGTCGCAAATTTTAAATACGCCAGGGATTGCCTTTTCTATAGTAAACTTTTCAAAAAATAATTTTCTATTGTCGCAAATTTTAATTACGCCAGGGATTGCCTTTTCTATAGTAAATTTTTCAAAAATTAATTTTCAACTGTCGCAAATTTTAAATACGCCAGGGATTGCCTTTTCAATAGTAAATTATTCAAAAAATAATTTTCTACTGTCGCAAATTTTAATTACGCCAGGGATTGCCTTTTCTATAGTAAACTTTTCAAAAAATAATTTTCTAATGTCGCAAATTTTAATTACGCCAGGGATTGCCTTTTCTATAGTAAACTATTCAAAAAATAATTTTATACTGTCGCAAATTTTAATTACGCCAGGGATTGCCTTTTCTATAGTAAATTATTCAAAAAATAATTTTCTACTGTCGCAAATTTTAATTACGCCAGGGATTGCCTTTTCTATAGTAAATTATTCAAAAAATAATTTTATACTGTCGCAAATTTTAAGTGCGCCAGTTATTGCCCTGTCTATAGTAAATTATTCAAAAAATAATTTTCAACTGTCGCAAATTTTAATTACGCCAAGGATTGCCTTTTCTATAGTAAATTATTCAAAAAATAATTTTTTACTCTCGCAAATTGTAATTGCGCCAGGGATTGCCTTTTCTATAGTAAATTATTCAAAAAATTATTTCTTACTGTCGCAAATTTTTAATACGCCAGGGATTGCCTTGTCTATAGTAAATTATTCAAAAAATAATTTTATACTGTCGCAAATTTTAAGTGCGCCAGGGATTGCCTTTTTTATAGTAAATTATTCAAAAAATAATTTTATACTGTCGCAAATTTTAATTACGTCAGGGATTGCCTTTTCTATAGTAAATTATTCAAAAAATAATTTTATACTGTCGCAAATTTTAAGTGCGCCAGGGATTGCCTTTTCTATAGTAAATTTTGCAAAAAATAATTTTATACTGTCGCAAATTTTAATTGCGCCAGGGATTGCCTTTTCTATAGTAAATTATTCAAAAAAAAATTTTCTACTGTCGCAAATTTTAATTACGCCAGGGATTGCCTTTTCTATAGTAAATTATTCAAAAAATAATTTTTTACTGTCGCAAATTTTAAATACGACAGGGATTGCCTTTTCTATAGTAAATTTTGCAAAAAAATTATTTTTTACTGTCGCAAATTTTAAATATCCCAGGGATTGCCTTTTCAATAGTAAATTTCTCACAAATTAATTTTCTACTGTCGCAAATTTTAATTACGCCAGGGATTGCCTTTTCTATAGTAAATTTTGCAAAAAATTATTTTCTATTGTCGCAAATTTTAATTGCGCCAGGGATTGCCTTTTCTATAGTAAATTATTCAAAAAATAATTTTCTACTGTCGCAAATTTTAATTACGCCAGGGATTGCCTTTTCTATAGTAAATTATTCAAATAATAATTTTATACTGTCGCAAATTTTAATTACGCCAGGGATTGCCTTTTCTATAGTAAATTATTCAAAAAATAATTTTTTACTGTCGCAAATTTCAAATCCGCCAGGGATTGCCTTTTCTACAGTAAATTTTGCAAAAAATAATTTTTTACTGTTGCAAATTTTAATTGCGCCAGGGATTGCCTTTCCTATAGTAAATTTTGCAAAAAAATAATTTTTTACTGTCGCAAATTTTAAATATCCCAGGGATTGCCTTTTCTATAGTAAATTTCTCACAAATTAATTTTCTACTGTCGCAAATTTTAATTACGCCAGGGATTGCCTTTTCTATAGTAAATTTTGCAAAAAATAATTTTCTACTGTCGCAAATTTTAATTGCGCCAGGGATTGCCTTTTCTATAGTAAATTATTCAAAAAATAATTTTTTACTGTCGCAAATTTTAAATATCACAGGGATTGCCTTTTCTATAGTAAATTTCTCACAAATTAATTTTCTACTGTCGCAAATTTTAATTACGCCAGGGATTGCCTTTTCTATAGTAAATTATTCAAAAAATAATTTTTTACTGTCGCAAATTTCAAATCCGCCAGGGATTGCCTTTTCTACAGTAAATTTTGCAAAAAATAATTTTTTACTGTTGCAAATTTTAATTGCGCCAGGGATTGCCTTTTCTATAGTAAATTTTGCAAAAAATAATTTTCTACTGTCGCAAATTTTAATTGCGCCAGGGATTGCCTTTTCTATAGTAAATTATTCAAAAAATAATTTTCTACTGTCGCAAATTTTAATTACGCCAGGGATTGCCTTTTCTATAGTAAATTATTCAAAAAATAATTTTATACTGTCGCAAATTTTAAGTGCGCCAGGGATTGCCTTTCTACAGTAAATTATTCAAAAAATAATTTTCTACTGTCGCAAATTTTAATTGCGCCAGGGATTGCCTTTTCTATAGTAAATTATTCAAAAAATAATTTTTTACTGTCGCAAATTTTAAATACGCCAGGGATTGCCTTTTCTATAGTAAATTATTCAAAAAATTATTTCTTACTGTCGCAAATTTTTAATACGCCAGGGATTGCCTTGTCTAGAGTAAATTATTCAAAAAATAATTTTATACTGTCGCAAATTTTAAGTGCGCCAGGGATTGCCTTTTTTATAGTAAATTATTCAAAAAATAATTTTATACTGTCGCAAATTTTAATTACGCCAGGGATTGCCTTTTCTATAGTAAATTATTCAAAAAATAATTTTATACTGTCGCAAATTTTAAGTGCGCCAGGGATTGCCTTTTCTATAGTAAATTTTACAAAAAATAATTTTTTACTGTCGCAAATTTTAATTGCGCCAGGGATTGCCTTTTCTATAGTAAATTATTCAAAAAATAATTTTCTACTGTCGCAAATTTTAATTACGCCAGGGATTGCCTTTTCTATAGTAAATTATTCAAAAAATAATTTTTTACTGTCGCAAATTTTAAATACGACAGGGATTGCCTTTTCTATAGTAAATTTTGCAAAAAAATTATTTTTTACTGTCGCAAATTTTAAATATCCCAGGGTTTGCCTTTTCAATAGTAAATTTCTCACAAATTAATTTTCTACTGTCGCAAATTTTAATTACGCCAGGGATTGCCTTTTCTATAGTAAATTTTGCAAAAAATTATTTTCTATTGTCGCAAATTTTAATTGCGCCAGGGATTGCCTTTTCTATAGTAAATTATTCAAAAAATAATTTTCTACTGTCGCAAATTTTAATTACGCCAGGGATTGCCTTTTCTATAGTAAATTATTCAAATAATAATTTTATACTGTCGCAAATTTTAATTACGCCAAGGATTGCCTTTTCTATAGTAAATTATTCAAAAAATAATTTTTTACTGTCGCAAATTTCAAATCCGCCAGGGATTGCCTTTTCTACAGTAAATTTTGCAAAAAATAATTTTTTACTGTTGCAAATTTTAATTGCGCCAGGGATTGCCTTTTCTATAGTAAATTTTGCAAAAAAATAATTTTTTACTGTCGCAAATTTTAAATATCCCAGGGATTGCCTTTTCTATAGTAAATTTCTCACAAATTAATTTTCTACTGTCGCAAATTTTAATTACGCCAGGGATTGCCTTTTCTATAGTAAATTTTGCAAAAAATAATTTTCTACTGTCGCAAATTTTAATTGCGCCAGGGATTGCTTTTTCTATAGTAAATTATTCAAAAAATAATTTTTTACTGTCGCAAATTTTAAATATCACAGGGATTGCCTTTTCTATAGTAAATTTCTCACAAATTAATTTTCTACTGTCGCAAATTTTAATTACGCCAGGAATTGCCTTTTCTATAGTAAATTATTCAAAAAATAATTTTTTACTGTCGCAAATTTCAAATCCGCCAGGGATTGCCTTTTCTACAGTAAATTTTGCAAAAAATAATTTTTTACTGTTGCAAATTTTAATTGCGCCAGGGATTGCCTTTTCTATAGTAAATTTTGCAAAAAATAATTTTCTACTGTCGCAAATTTTAATTGCGCCAGGGATTGCCTTTTCTATAGTAAATTATTCAAAAAATAATTTTCTACTGTCGCAAATTTTAATTACGCCAGGGATTGCCTTTTCTATAGTAAATTATTCAAAAAATAATTTTTTACTGTCGCAAATTTTAAATACGCCAGGGATTGCCTTTTCTATAGTAAATTTTGCAAAAAATAATTTATTACTGTCGCAAATTTTAAATATCCCAGGGATTGCCTTTTCTATAGTAAATTTCTCACAAATTACTTTTCTACTGTCGCAAATTTTAATTACGCCAGGGATTGCCTTTTCTATAGTAAATTATTCAAAAAATAATTTTTTACTGTCGCAAATTGTAATCGCGCTAGGGATTGCCTTTTCTATAGTAAATTTTTCAAAAAATAATTTCTTACTGTCGCAAATTTTAAATACGCCAGGGATTGCCTTTTCTATAGTAAATTATTCAAAAAATAATTTTTTACTGTCGCAAATTTTAATTGCGCCAGGGATTGCCTTTTCTATAGTAAATTATTCAAAAAATTATTTCTTACTGTCGCAAATTTTTAATACGCCAGGGATTGCCTTGTCTAGAGTAAATTATTCAAAAAACAATTTTATACTGTCGCAAATTTTAAGTGCGCCAGGGATTGCCTTTTTTATAGTAAATTATTCAAAAAATAATTTTATACTGTCGCAAATTTTAATTACGCCAGGGATTGCCTTTTCTATAGTAAATTATTCAAAAAATTATTTCTTACTGTCGCAAATTTTTAATACGCCAGGGATTGCCTTGTCTATAGTAAATTATTCAAAAAATAATTTTATACTGTCGCAAATTTTAAGTGCGCCAGGGATTGCCTTTTTTATAGTAAATTATTCAAAAAATAATTTTATACTGTTCAAATTTTAATTACGCCAGGGATTGCCTTTTCTATAGTAAATTATTCAAAAAATAATTTTATACTGTCGCAAATTTTAAGTGCGCCAGGGATTGCTTTTTCTATAGTAAATTTTGCAAAAAATAATTTTTTACTGTCGCAAATTTTAATTGCGCCAGGGATTGCCTTTTCTATAGTAAATTATTCAAAAAATAATTTTCTACTGTCGCAAATTTTAATTACGCCAGGGATTGCCTTTTCTATAGTAAATTATTCAAAAAATAATTTTTTACTGTCGCAAATTTTAAATACGACAGGGATTGCCTTTTCTATAGTAAATTTTGCAAAAAAATTATTTTTAGTGTCGCAAATTTTAAATATCCCAGGGATTGCCTTTTCAATAGTAAATTTCTCACAAATTATTTTTCTACTGTCGCAAATTTTAATTACGCCAGGGATTGCCTTTTCTATAGTAAATTTTGCAAAAAATTATTTTCTATTGTCGCAAATTTTAATTGCGCCAGGGATTGCCTTTTCTATAGTAAATTATTCAAAAAATAATTTTCTACTGTCGCAAATTTTAATTACGCCAGGGATTGCCTTTTCTATAGTAAATTATTCAAATAATAATTTTATACTGTCGCAAATTTTAATTACGCCAGGGATTGCCTTTTCTATAGTAAATTATTCAAAAAATAATTTTTTACTGTCGCAAATTTCAAATCCGCCAGGGATTGCCTTTTCTACAGTAAATTTTGCAAAAAATAATTTTTTACTGTTGCAAATTTTAATTGCGCCAGGGATTGCCTTTTCTATAGTAAATTATTCAAAAAATAATTTTCTACTGTCGCAAATTTTAATTACGCCAGGGATTGCCTTTTCTATAGTAAATTATTCAAAAAATAATTTTTTACTGTCGCAAATTTTAAATACGACAGGGATTGCCTTTTCTATAGTAAATTTTGCAAAAAAATTATTTTTTACTGTCGCAAATTTTAAATATCCCAGGGATTGCCTTTTCAATAGTAAATTTCTCACAAATTAATTTTCTACTGTCGCAAATTTTAATTACGCCAGGGATTGCCTTTTCTATAGTAAATTTTGCAAAAAATAATTTTCTACTGTCGCAAATTGTAATTGCGCCAGGGATTGCCTTTTCTATAGTAAATTATTCAAAAAATAATTTTATACTGTCGCAAATTTTAATTACGCCAGGGATTGCCTTTTCTATAGTAAATTCTTCAAAAAATAATTTTCTACTGTCGCAAATTTTAATTGCGCCAGGGATTGCCTTTTCTTTAGTAAATTATTCAAAAAATAATTTTATACTGTCGCAAATTTTAATTGCGCCAGCGATTGCCTTTTCTATAGTAAACTTTTCAAAAAATAATTTTCTACTGTCGCAAATTTTAATTACGCCAGGGATTGCCTTTTCTATAGTAAATTATTCAAAAAATAATTTTCTACTGTCGCAAATTTTAATTGCGCCAGGGATTGCCTTTTCTATAGTAAATTTTGCAAAAAATAATTTTCTACTGTCGCAAATTTTAATTGCGCCAGGGATTGCCTTTTCTATAGTAAATTATTCAAAAAATAATTTTCTACTGTCGCAAATTTTAATTACGCCAGGGATTGCCTTTTCTATAGTAAATTATTCAAAAAATAATTTTTTACTGTCGCAAATTGTAATCGCGCCAGGGATTGCCTTTTCTATAGTAAATTAATCAAAAAATAATTTCTTACTGTCGCAAATTTTAAATACGCCAGGGATTGCCTTTTCTATAGTAAATTATTCAAAAAAAAATTTTTTACTGTCGCAAATTTTAATTGCGCCAGGGATTGCCTTTTCTATAGTAAATTATTCAAAAAATAATTTTATACTGTCGCAAATTTTAAATGCGCCAGGGATTGCCTTTTCTATAGTAAATTATTCAAAAAATAATTTTTTACTGTCGCAAATTGTAATTGCGCCAGGGATTGCCTTTTCTAAAGTAAATTATTCAAAAAAAATTTCTTACTGTCGCAAATTTTAAATACGCCAGGGATTGCCTTTTCTATAGTAAATTATTCAAAAAATAATTTTTTACTGTCGCAAATTTTAATTACGCCAGGGATTGCCTTTTCTATAGTAAATTTTTCAAAAAATAATTTTATACTGTCGCAAATTTTAAGTGCGCCAGGTATTGCCTTTTCTATAGCAAATTATTCAAAAAATAATTTTATACTGTCGCAAATTTTAATTACGCCAGGGATTGCCTTTTCTATAGTAAATTATTCAAAAAATAATTTTTTACTGTCGCAAATTTTAATTACGCCAGGGATTGCCTTTTCTATAGTAAATTTCTCACAAATTAATTTTCTACTGTCGCAAATTTTAATTACGCCAGGGATTGCCTTTTCTATAGTAAATTTGCAAAAAATAATTTTCTACTGTCGCAAATTTTAATTGCGCCAGGGATTGCCTTTTCTATAGTAAATTATTCAAAAAATAATTTTCTACTGTCGCAAATTTTAATTGCGCCAGGGATTGCCTTTTCTATAGTAAATTATTCAAAAAATAATTTTTTACTGTCGCAAATTTTAAATACGCCAGGGACTGCCTTTTCTATAGTAAATTTTGCAAAAAAATTATTTTTTACTGTCGCAAATTTTAAATATCCCAGGGATTGCCTTTTCTATAGTAAATTTCTCACAAATTAATTTTCTACTGTCGCAAATTTTAATTACGCCAGGGATTGCCTTTTCTATAGTAAATTTTGCAAAAAATAATTTTCTACTGTCGCAAATTGTAATTGCGCCAGGGATTGCCTTTTCTATAGTAAATTATTCAAAAAATAATTTTATACTGTCGCAAATTTTAATTACGCCAGGGATTGCCTTTTCTATAGTAAATTATTCAAAAAATAATTTTCTACTGTCGCAAATTTTAATTGCGCCAGGGATTGCCTTTTCTTTAGTAAATTATTCAAAAAATAATTTTATACTGTCGCAAATTTTAATTGCGCCAGCGATTGCCTTTTCTATAGTAAACTTTTCAAAAAATAATTTTCTACTGTCGCAAATTTTAATTACGCCAGGGATTGCCTTTTCTATAGTAAATTTTGCAAAAAATAATTTTCTACTGTCGCAAATTTTAATTACGCCAGGGATTGCCTTTTCTATAGTAAATTATTCAAAAAATAATTTTATACTGTCGCAAATTTTAATTGCGCCAGGGATTGCCTTTTCTATAGTAAATTATTCAAAAAATAATTTTATACTGTCGCAAATTTTAATTACGCCAGGGATTGCCTTTTCTATAGTAAATTATTCAAAAAATAATTTTCTACTGTCGCAAATTTTAATTGCGCCAGGGATTGCCTTTTCTATAGTAAATTATTCAAAAAATAATTTTATACTGTCGCAAATTTTAATTGCGAAAGGGATTGCCTTTTCTATAGTAAATTATTCAAAAAATAATTTTTTACTGTCGCAAATTTTAATTGCGCCAGGGATTACCTTTTCTATAGTAAATTATTCAAAAAATATTTTTTTACTGTCGCAAATTTTAAATACGCCAGGGATTGCCTTTTCTATAGTAAACTTTTCAAAAAATAATTTTCTATTGTCGCAAATTTTAATTACGCCAGGGATTGCCTTTTCTATAGTAAATTTTTCAAAAATTAATTTTCAACTGTCGCAAATTTTAAATACGCCAGGGATTGCCTTTTCAATAGTAAATTATTCAAAAAATAATTTTCTACTGTCGCAAATTTTAATTACGCCAGGGATTGCCTTTTCTATAGTAAACTTTTCAAAAAATAATTTTCTAATGTCGCAAATTTTAATTACGCCAGGGATTGCCTTTTCTATAGTAAACTATTCAAAAAATAATTTTATACTGTCGCAAATTTTAATTACGCCAGGGATTGCCTTTTCTATAGTAAATTATTCAAAAAATAATTTTCTACTGTCGCAAATTTTAATTACGCCAGGGATTGCCTTTTCTATAGTAAATTATTCAAAAAATAATTTTATACTGTCGCAAATTTTAAGTGCGCCAGTTATTGCCCTGTCTATAGTAAATTATTCAAAAAATAATTTTCAACTGTCGCAAATTTTAATTACGCCAAGGATTGCCTTTTCTATAGTAAATTATTCAAAAAATAATTTTTTACTCTCGCAAATTGTAATTGCGCCAGGGATTGCCTTTTCTATAGTAAATTATTCAAAAAATTATTTCTTACTGTCGCAAATTTTTAATACGCCAGGGATTGCCTTGTCTATAGTAAATTATTCAAAAAATAATTTTATACTGTCGCAAATTTTAAGTGCGCCAGGGATTGCCTTTTTTATAGTAAATTATTCAAAAAATAATTTTATACTGTCGCAAATTTTAATTACGTCAGGGATTGCCTTTTCTATAGTAAATTATTCAAAAAATAATTTTATACTGTCGCAAATTTTAAGTGCGCCAGGGATTGCCTTTTCTATAGTAAATTTTGCAAAAAATAATTTTTTAATGTCGCAAATTTTAATTGCGCCAGGGATTGCCTTTTCTATAGTAAATTATTCAAAAAAAAATTTTCTACTGTCGCAAATTTTAATTACGCCAGGGATTGCCTTTTCTATAGTAAATTATTCAAAAAATAATTTTTTACTGTCGCAAATTTTAAATACGACAGGGATTGCCTTTTCTATAGTAAATTTTGCAAAAAAATTATTTTTTACTGTCGCAAATTTTAAATATCCCAGGGATTGCCTTTTCAATAGTAAATTTCTCACAAATTAATTTTCTACTGTCGCAAATTTTAATTACGCCAGGGATTGCCTTTTCTATAGTAAATTTTGCAAAAAATTATTTTCTATTGTCGCAAATTTTAATTGCGCCAGGGATTGCCTTTTCTATAGTAAATTATTCAAAAAATAATTTTCTACTGTCGCAAATTTTAATTACGCCAGGGATTGCCTTTTCTATAGTAAATTATTCAAATAATAATTTTATACTGTCGCAAATTTTAATTACGCCAGGGATTGCCTTTTCTATAGTAAATTATTCAAAAAATAATTTTTTACTGTCGCAAATTTCAAATCCGCCAGGGATTGCCTTTTCTACAGTAAATTTTGCAAAAAATAATTTTTTACTGTTGCAAATTTTAATTGCGCCAGGGATTGCCTTTCCTATAGTAAATTTTGCAAAAAAATAATTTTTTACTGTCGCAAATTTTAAATATCCCAGGGATTGCCTTTTCTATAGTAAATTTCTCACAAATTAATTTTCTACTGTCGCAAATTTTAATTACGCCAGGGATTGCCTTTTCTATAGTAAATTTTGCAAAAAATAATTTTCTACTGTCGCAAATTTTAATTGCGCCAGGGATTGCCTTTTCTATAGTAAATTATTCAAAAAATAATTTTTTACTGTCGCAAATTTTAAATATCACAGGGATTGCCTTTTCTATAGTAAATTTCTCACAAATTAATTTTCTACTGTCGCAAATTTTAATTACGCCAGGGATTGCCTTTTCTATAGTAAATTATTCAAAAAATAATTTTTTACTGTCGCAAATTTCAAATCCGCCAGGGATTGCCTTTTCTACAGTAAATTTTGCAAAAAAAAATTTTCTACTGTCGCAAATTTTAATTACGCCAGGGATTGCCTTTTCTATAGTAAATTATTCAAAAAATAATTTTTTACTGTCGCAAATTTTAAATACGACAGGGATTGCCTTTTCTATAGTAAATTTTGCAAAAAAATTATTTTTTACTGTCGCAAATTTTAAATATCCCAGGGATTGCCTTTTCAATAGTAAATTTCTCACAAATTAATTTTCTACTGTCGCAAATTTTAATTACGCCAGGGATTGCCTTTTCTATAGTAAATTTTGCAAAAAATTATTTTCTATTGTCGCAAATTTTAATTGCGCCAGGGATTGCCTTTTCTATAGTAAATTATTCAAAAAATAATTTTCTACTGTCGCAAATTTTAATTACGCCAGGGATTGCCTTTTCTATAGTAAATTATTCAAATAATAATTTTATACTGTCGCAAATTTTAATTACGCCAGGGATTGCCTTTTCTATAGTAAATTATTCAAAAAATAATTTTTTACTGTCGCAAATTTCAAATCCGCCAGGGATTGCCTTTTCTACAGTAAATTTTGCAAAAAATAATTTTTTACTGTTGCAAATTTTAATTGCGCCAGGGATTGCCTTTCCTATAGTAAATTTTGCAAAAAAATAATTTTTTACTGTCGCAAATTTTAAATATCCCAGGGATTGCCTTTTCTATAGTAAATTTCTCACAAATTAATTTTCTACTGTCGCAAATTTTAATTACGCCAGGGATTGCCTTTTCTATAGTAAATTTTGCAAAAAATAATTTTCTACTGTCGCAAATTTTAATTGCGCCAGGGATTGCCTTTTCTATAGTAAATTATTCAAAAAATAATTTTTTACTGTCGCAAATTTTAAATATCACAGGGATTGCCTTTTCTATAGTAAATTTCTCACAAATTAATTTTCTACTGTCGCAAATTTTAATTACGCCAGGGATTGCCTTTTCTATAGTAAATTATTCAAAAAATAATTTTTTACTGTCGCAAATTTCAAATCCGCCAGGGATTGCCTTTTCTACAGTAAATTTTGCAAAAAATAATTTTTTACTGTTGCAAATTTTAATTGCGCCAGGGATTGCCTTTTCTATAGTAAATTTTGCAAAAAATAATTTTCTACTGTCGCAAATTTTAATTGCGCCAGGGATTGCCTTTTCTATAGTAAATTATTCAAAAAATAATTTTCTACTGTCGCAAATTTTAATTACGCCAGGGATTGCCTTTTCTATAGTAAATTATTCAAAAAATAATTTTATACTGTCGCAAATTTTAAGTGCGCCAGGGATTGCCTTTCTACAGTAAATTATTCAAAAAATAATTTTCTACTGTCGCAAATTTTAATTGCGCCAGGGATTGCCTTTTCTATAGTAAATTATTCAAAAAATAATTTTTTACTGTCGCAAATTTTAAATACGCCAGGGATTGCCTTTTCTATAGTAAATTATTCAAAAAATTATTTCTTACTGTCGCAAATTTTTAATACGCCAGGGATTGCCCTGTCTAGAGTAAATTATTCAAAAAATAATTTTATACTGTCGCAAATTTTAAGTGCGCCAGGGATTGCCTTTTTTATAGTAAATTATTCAAAAAATAATTTTATACTGTCGCAAATTTTAATTACGCCAGGGATTGCCTTTTCTATAGTAAATTATTCAAAAAATAATTTTATACTGTCGCAAATTTTAAGTGCGCCAGGGATTGCCTTTTCTATAGTAAATTTTGCAAAAAATAATTTTTTACTGTCGCAAATTTTAATTGCGCCAGGGATTGCCTTTTCTATAGTAAATTATTCAAAAAATAATTTTCTACTGTCGCAAATTTTAATTACGCCAGGGATTGCCTTTTCTATAGTAAATTATTCAAAAAATAATTTTTTACTGTCGCAAATTTTAAATACGACAGGGATTGCCTTTTCTATAGTAAATTTTGCAAAAAAATTATTTTTTACTGTCGCAAATTTTAAATATCCCAGGGATTGCCTTTTCAATAGTAAATTTCTCACAAATTAATTTTCTACTGTCGCAAATTTTAATTACGCCAGGGATTGCCTTTTCTATAGTAAATTTTGCAAAAAATTATTTTCTATTGTCGCAAATTTTAATTGCGCCAGGGATTGCCTTTTCTATAGTAAATTATTCAAAAAATAATTTTCTACTGTCGCAAATTTTAATTACGCCAGGGATTGCCTTTTCTATAGTAAATTATTCAAATAATAATTTTATACTGTCGCAAATTTTAATTACGCCAGGGATTGCCTTTTCTATAGTAAATTATTCAAAAAATAATTTTTTACTGTCGCAAATTTCAAATCCGCCAGGGATTGCCTTTTCTACAGTAAATTTTGCAAAAAATAATTTTTTACTGTTGCAAATTTTAATTGCGCCAGGGATTGCCTTTTCTATAGTAAATTTTGCAAAAAAATAATTTTTTACTGTCGCAAATTTTAAATATCCCAGGGATTGCCTTTTCTATAGTAAATTTCTCACAAATTAATTTTCTACTGTCGCAAATTTTAATTACGCCAGGGATTGCCTTTTCTATAGTAAATTTTGCAAAAAATAATTTTCTACTGTCGCAAATTTTAATTGCGCCAGGGATTGCTTTTTCTATAGTAAATTATTCAAAAAATAATTTTTTACTGTCGCAAATTTTAAATATCACAGGGATTGCCTTTTCTATAGTAAATTTCTCACAAATTAATTTTCTACTGTCGCAAATTTTAATTACGCCAGGAATTGCCTTTTCTATAGTAAATTATTCAAAAAATAATTTTTTACTGTCGCAAATTTCAAATCCGCCAGGGATTGCCTTTTCTACAGTAAATTTTGCAAAAAATAATTTTTTACTGTTGCAAATTTTAATTGCGCCAGGGATTGCCTTTTCTATAGTAAATTTTGCAAAAAATAATTTTCTACTGTCGCAAATTTTAATTGCGCCAGGGATTGCCTTTTCTATAGTAAATTATTCAAAAAATAATTTTCTACTGTCGCAAATTTTAATTACGCCAGGGATTGCCTTTTCTATAGTAAATTATTCAAAAAATAATTTTTTACTGTCGCAAATTTTAAATACGCCAGGGATTGCCTTTTCTATAGTAAATTTTGCAAAAAATAATTTATTACTGTCGCAAATTTTAAATATCCCAGGGATTGCCTTTTCTATAGTAAATTTCTCACAAATTACTTTTCTACTGTCGCAAATTTTAATTACGCCAGGGATTGCCTTTTCTATAGTAAATTATTCAAAAAATAATTTTTTACTGTCGCAAATTGTAATCGCGCTAGGGATTGCCTTTTCTATAGTAAATTTTTCAAAAAATAATTTCTTACTGTCGCAAATTTTAAATACGCCAGGGATTGCCTTTTCTATAGTAAATTATTCAAAAAATAATTTTTTACTGTCGCAAATTTTAATTGCGCCAGGGATTGCCTTTTCTATAGTAAATTATTCAAAAAATAATTTTATACTGTCGCAAATTTTAAATGCGCCAGGGATTGCCTTTTCTATAGTAAATTATTCAAAAAATAATTTTTTACTGTCGCAAATTGTAATTGCGCCAGGGATTGCCTTTTCTATAGTAAATTATTCAAAAAAAATTTCTTACTGTCGCAAATTTTAAATACGCCAGGGATTGCCTTTTCTATAGTAAATTATTCAAAAAATAATTTTTTACTGTCGCAAATTTTAATTACGCCAGGGATTGCCTTTTCTATAGTAAATTTTTCAAAAAATAATTTTATACTGTCGCAAATTTTAAGTGCGCCAGGTATTGCCTTTTCTATAGCAAATTATTCAAAAAATAATTTTATACTGTCGCAAATTTTAATTACGCCAGGGATTGCCTTTTCTATAGTAAATTATTAAAAAAATAATTTTTTACTGTCGCAAATTTTAATTACGCCAGGGATTGCCTTTTCTATAGTAAATTTCTCACAAATTAATTTTCTACTGTCGCAAATTTTAATTACGCCAGGGATTGCCTTTTCTATAGTAAATTTGCAAAAAATAATTTTCTACTGTCGCAAATTTTAATTGCGCCAGGGATTGCCTTTTCTATAGTAAATTATTCAAAAAATAATTTTCTACTGTCGCAAATTTTAATTGCGCCAGGGATTGCCTTTTCTATAGTAAATTATTCAAAAAATAATTTTTTACTGTCGCAAATTTTAAATACGCCAGGGACTGCCTTTTCTATAGTAAATTTTGCAAAAAAATTATTTTTTACTGTCGCAAATTTTAAATATCCCAGGGATTGCCTTTTCTATAGTAAATTTCTCACAAATTAATTTTCTACTGTCGCAAATTTTAATTACGCCAGGGATTGCCTTTTCTATAGTAAATTTTGCAAAAAATAATTTTCTACTGTCGCAAATTATAATTGCGCCAGGGATTGCCTTTTCTATAGTAAATTATTCAAAAAATAATTTTATACTGTCGCAAATTTTAATTACGCCAGGGATTGCCTTTTCTATAGTAAATTATTCAAAAAATAATTTTATACTGTCGCAAATTTTAATTGCGCCAGGGATTGCCTTTTCTATAGTAAATTATTCAAAAAATAATTTTATACTGTCGCACATTTTAATTGCGCCAGGGATTGCCTTTTCTATAGTAAATTATTCAAAAAATAATTTTATACTGTCGCAAATTTTAATTACGCCACGGATTGCCTTTTCTATAGTAAATTATTCAAAAAATAATTTTCTACTGTCGCAAATTTTAATTACGCCAGGGATTGCCTTTTCTATAGTAAATTATTCAAAAAATAATTTTATACTGTCGCAAATTTTAATTACGCCAGGGATTGCCTTTTCTATAGTAAATTATTCAAAAAATTATTTTATACTGTCGCAAATTTTAAATGCGCCAGGGATTGCCTTTTCTATAGTAAATTATTCAAAAAATAATTTTTTACTGTCGCAAATTGTAATTGCGCCAGGGATTGCCTTTTCTATAGTAAATTATTCAAAAAAAATTTCTTACTGTCGCAAATTTTAAATACGCCAGGGATTGCCTTTTCTATAGTAAATTATTCAAAAAATTATTTTTTACTGTCGCAAATTTTAATTACGCCAGGGATTGCCTTTTCTATAGTAAATTTTTCAAAAAATAATTTTATACTGTCGCAAATTTTAAGTGCGCCAGGTATTGCCTTTTCTATAGCAAATTATTCAAAAAATAATTTTATACTGTCGCAAATTTTAATTACGCCAGGGATTGCCTTTTCTATAGTAAATTATTCAAAAAATAATTTTTTACTGTCGCAAATTTTAATTACGCCAGGGATTGCCTTTTCTATAGTAAATTTCTCACAAATTAATTTTCTACTGTCGCAAATTTCAATTACGCCAGGGATTGCCTTTTCTATAGTAAATTTGCAAAAAATAATTTTCTACTGTCGCAAATTTTAATTGCGCCAGGGATTGCCTTTTCTATAGTAAATTATTCAAAAAATAATTTTCTACTGTCGCAAATTTTAATTGCGCCAGGGATTGCCTTTTCTATAGTAAATTATTCAAAAAATAATTTTTTACTGTCGCAAATTTTAAATACGCCAGGGACTGCCTTTTCTATAGTAAATTTTGCAAAAAAATTATTTTTTACTGTCGCAAATTTTAAATATCCCAGGGATTGCCTTTTCTATAGTAAATTTCTCACAAATTAATTTTCTACTGTCGCAAATTTTAATTACGCCAGGGATTGCCTTTTCTATAGTAAATTTT
The DNA here is from genome assembly GCA_963930735.1 of Dioctria linearis. Classification (NCBI taxonomy): domain Eukaryota; kingdom Metazoa; phylum Arthropoda; class Insecta; order Diptera; family Asilidae; genus Dioctria; species Dioctria linearis. Next base: position 19,301 of record CAWVNZ010001388.1, read on the forward strand.
GCAAAAAATAATTTTCTACTGTCGCAAATTATAATTGCGCCAGGGATTGCCTTTTCTATAGTAAATTATTCAAAAAATAATTTTATACTGTCGCAAATTTTAATTACGCCAGGGATTGCCTTTTCTATAGTAAATTATTCAAAAAATAATTTTATACTGTCGCAAATTTTAATTGCGCCGGGGATTGCCTTTTCTATAGTAAATTATTCAAAAAATAATTTTATACTGTCGCACATTTTAATTGCGCCAGGGATTGCCTTTTCTATAGTAAATTATTCAAAAAATAATTTCATACTGTCGCAAATTTTAATTACGCCACGGATTGCCTTTTCTATAGTAAATTATTCAAAAAATAATTTTCTACTGTCGCAAATTTTAATTACGCCAGGGATTGCCTTTTCTATACTAAATTATTCAAAAAATAATTTTATACTGTCGCAAATTTTAATTACGCCAGGGATTGCCTTTTCTATAGTAAATTATTCAAAAAATAATTTTATACTGTCGCAAATTTTAATTGCGCCAGGGATTGCCTTTTCTATAGTAAATTATTCAAAAAATAATTTTATACTGTCGCACATTTTAATTGCGCCAGGGATTGCCTTTTCTATAGTAAATTATTCAAAAAATAATTTTATACTGTCGCAAATTTTAATTACGCCACGGATTGCCTTTTCTATAGTAAATTATTCAAAAAATAATTTTCTACTGTCGCAAATTTTAATTGCGCCAGGGATTGCCTTTTCTATAGTAAATTATTCAAAAAATAATTTTATACTGTCGCAAATTTTAATTACGCCAGGGATTGCCTTTTCTATAGTAAATTATTCAAAAAATAATTTTCTACTGTCGCAAATTTTAATTGCGCCAGGGATTGCCTTTTCTATAGTAAATTATTCAAAAAATAATTTTATACTGTCGCAAATTTTAATTACGCCAGGGATTGCCTTTTCTATAGTAAATTATTCAAAAAATAATTTTATACTGTCGCAAATTTTAATTGCGCCAGGGATTGCCTTTTCTATAGTAAATTATTCAAAAAATAATTTTATACTGTCGCACATTTTAATTGCGCCAGGGATTGCCTTTTCTATAGTAAATTATTCAAAAAATAATTTTATACTGTCGCAAATTTTAATTACGCCACGGATTGCCTTTTCTATAGTAAATTATTCAAAAAATAATTTTCTACTGTCGCAAATTTTAATTGCGCCAGGGATTGCCTTTTCTATAGTAAATTATTCAAAAAATAATTTTATACTGTCGCAAATTTTAATTACGCCAGGGATTGCCTTTTCTATAGTAAATTATTCAAAAAATAATTTTCTACTGTCGCAAATTTTAATTGCGCCAGGGATTGCCTTTTCTATAGTAAATTATTCAAAAAATAATTTTATACTGTCGCAAATTTTAATTACGCCAGGGATTGCCTTTTCTATAGTAAATTATTCAAAAAATAATTTTATACTGTCGCAAATTTTAAATGCGCCAGGGATTGCCTTTTCTATAGTAAATTATTCAAAAAATAATTTTTTACTGTCGCAAATTTTAATTGCGCCAGGGATTGTCTTTTCTATAGTAAATTATTCAAAAAAAATTTCTTACTGTCGCAAATTTTAAATACGCCAGGGATTGCCTTTTCTATAGTAAATTATTCAAAAAATAATTTTTTACTGTCGCAAATTTTAATTACGCCAGGGATTGCCTTTTCTATAGTAAATTTTTCAAAAAATAATTTTATACTGTCGCAAATTTTAAGTGCGCCAGGTATTGCCTTTTCTATAGCAAATTATTCAAAAAATAATTTTATACTGTCGCAAATTTTAATTACGCCAGGGATTGCCTTTTCTATAGTAAATTATTCAAAAAATAATTTTTTACTGTCGCAAATTTTAATTACGCCAGGGATTGCCTTTTCTATAGTAAATTTCTCACAAATTAATTTTCTACTGTCGCAAATTTTAATTACGCCAGGGATTGCCTTTTCTATAGTAAATTTGCAAAAAATAATTTTCTACTGTCGCAAATTTTAATTGCGCCAGGGATTGCCTTTTCTATAGTAAATTATTCAAAAAATAATTTTCTACTGTCGCAAATTTTAATTGAGCCAGGGATTGCCTTTTCTATAGTAAATTATTCAAAAAATAATTTTTTACTGTCGCAAATTTTAAATACGCCAGGGATTGTCTTTTCTATAGTAAATTTTGCAAAAAAATTATTTTTTACTGTCGCAAATTTTAAATATCCCAGGGATTGCATTTTCTATAGTAAATTTCTCACAAATTAATTTTCTACTGTCGCAAATTTTAATTACGCCAGGGATTGCCTTTTCTATAGTAAATTTTGCAAAAAATAATTTTCTACTGTCGCAAATTTTAATTGCGCCAGGGATTGCCTTTTCTATAGTAAATTATTCAAAAAATAATTTTATACTGTCGCAAATTTTAATTACGCCAGGGATTGCCTTTTCTATAGTAAATTATTCAAAAAATAATTTTCTACTGTCGCAAATTTTAATTGCGCCAGGGATTGCCTTTTCTTTAGTAAATTATTCAAAAAATAATTTTATACTGTCGCAAATTTTAATTGCGCCAGGGATTGCCTTTTCTATAGTAAACTTTTCAAAAAATAATTTTCTACTGTCGCAAATTTTAATTACGCCAGGGATTGCCTTTTCTATAGTAAATTATTCAAAAAATAATTTTATACTGTCGCAAATTTTAATTGCGCCAGGGATTGCCTTTTCTATAGTAAATTATTCAAAAAATAATTTTATACTGTCGCACATTTTAATTGCGCCAGGGATTGCCTTTTCTATAGTAAATTATTCAAAAAATAATTTTATACTGTCGCAAATTTTAATTACGCCACGGATTGCCTTTTCTATAGTAAATTATTCAAAAAATAATTTTCTACTGTCGCAAATTTTAATTGCGCCAGGGATTGCCTTTTCTATAGTAAATTATTCAAAAAATAATTTTATACTGTCGCAAATTTTCATTACGCCAGGGATTGCCTTTTCTATAGTAAATTATTCAAAAAATAATTTTCTACTGTCGCAAATTTTAATTGCGCCAGGGATTGCCTTTTCTATAGTAAATTATTCAAAAAATAATTTTATACTGTCGCAAATTTTAATTACGCCAGGGATTGCCTTTTCTTTAGTAAATTATTCAAAAAATAATTTTTTACTTTCGCAAATTTTAATTGCGCCAGGGATTGCCTTTTCTATAGTAAATTATTCAAAAAATAATTTTTTACTGTCGCAAATTTTAAATACGCCAGGGATTGCCTTTTCTATAGTAAACTTTTCAAAAAATAATTTTCTACTGTCGCAAATTTTAATTACGCCAGGGATTGCCTTTTCTATAGTAAATTTTCAAAAATTAATTTTCAACTGTCGCAAATTTTAAATACGCCAGGGATTGCCTTTTCTATAGTAAATTATTCAAAAAATAATTTTCTACTGTCGCAAATTTTAATTACGCCAGGGATTGCCTTTTCTATAATAAATTATTCAAAAAATAATTTTATACTGTCGCAAATTTTAAATACGCCAGGGATTGCCTTTTCTATAGTAAATGATTCAAAAAATAATTTTTTACTGTCGCAAATTTTAATTACGCCAGGGATTGCCTTTTCTATAGTAAATTATTCAAAAAATAATTTTATACTGTCGTAAATTTTAAGTGCGCCAGGGATTGCCTTTTCTATAGTAAATTATTCAAAAAATAATTTTCAACTGTCGCAAATTTTAATTACACCAGGGATTGCCTTTTCTATAGTAAATTATTCAAAAAATAATTTTCTAATGTCGCAAATTTTAATGGCGCCAGGGTTTGCCTTTTCTATAGTAAATTATTCAAAAAATAATTTTATACTGTCGCCAATTTTAATTACGCCAGGGATTGCCTTTTCTATAGTAAATTATTCAAAAAATAATTTTCTACTGTCGCAAATTTTAATTGCGCCAGGGATTGCCCTTTTCTATAGTAAATTATTCAAAAAATAATTTTTTACTCTCGCAAATTTCAATTTCGCCAGGTAAATTTTTCACAAATTAATTTTTTACTGTCGCAAATTTTAAGTGCGCCAGGGATTGCCTTTTCTATAGTAAATTATTCAAAAAATAATTTTTTACTGTCGCAAATTTTAATTACGCCAGGGATTGCCTTTTCTATAGTAAATTATTGAAAAAATAATTTTCAACTGTCGCAAATTTTAAATACGCCAGGGATTGCCTTTTCTATAGCAAATTATTCAAAAAATAATTTTTTACTGTCGCAAATTTTAATTACGCCAGGGATTGCCCTTTCTATAGTAAATTATTCAAAAAATAATTTTATACTGTCGCAAATTTTAAGTGCGCCAGGGATTGCCTTTTCTATAGTAAATTATTCAAAAAATAATTTTATACTGTCGCAAATTTTAATTGCGCCAGGGATTGCCTTTTCTATAGTAAATTATTCAAAAAATAATTTTTTACTGTCGCAAATTTTAATTACGCCAGGGATTGCCTTTTCTATAGTAAATTTCTCCCAAATTAATTTTCTACTGTCGCAAATTTTAATTACGCCAGGGATTGCCTTTTCTATAGTAAATTATTCAAAAAATAATTTTCTACTGTCGCAAATTTTAATTACGCCAGGGATTGCCTTTTCTATAGTAAATTATTCAAAAAATAATTTTCAACTGTCGCAAATTTTAATTACGCCAGGGATTGCCTTTTCTATAGTAAATTATTCAAAAAATAATTCTTTACTGTCGCAAATTTTAATTGCGCCAGGGATTGCCCTTTCTATAGTAAACTTTTCAAAAAATAATTTTCTACTGTCGCAAATTTTAATTACGCCAGGGATTGCCTTTTCTATAGTAAATTTTTCAAAAATTAATTTTCAACTGTCGCAAATTTTAAATACGCCAGGGATTGCCTTTTCTATAGTAAATTATTCAAAAAATAATTTTCTACTGTCGCAAATTTTAATTACGCCAGGGATTGCCTTTTCTATAGTAAACTTTTCAAAAAATAATTTTCTACTGTCGCAAATTTTAATTACGCCAGGGATTGCCTTTTCTATAGTAAATTATTCAAAAAATAATTTTATACTGTCGCAAATTTTAATTACGCCAGGGATTGGCTTTTCTATAGTAAATTATTCAAAAAATAATTTTTTACTGTCGCAAATTTTAATTGCGCCAGGGATTGCCTTTTCTATAGTAAATTATTCAAAAAATAATTTTCTACTGTCGCAAATTTTAATTGCGCCAGGGATTGCCTTTTCTATAGTAAATTATTCAAAAAATTATTTTCAAATGTCGCAAATTTTAATTGCGCCAGGGATTGCGTTTTCTATAGTAAATTATTCAAAAAATAATTTTCAACTGTCGCAAAATGTAATTGCGCCAGGGATTGCGTTTTCTATAGTAAATTATTCAAAAAATAATTTTCAACTGTCGCAAATTTTAATTACGCCAGGGATTGCCTTTTCTATAGTAAATTATTCAAAAAATAATTTTATACTGTCGCAAATTTTAATTGCGCCAGGGATTGCTTTTTCTATAGTAAATTATTCAAAAAATAATTTTTTTACTGTCGCAAATTTTAATTGCGCCAGGGATTGCCTTTTCTATAGTAAATTATTCAAAAAATAATTTTCTACTGTGGCAAATTTTAATTACGCCAGGGATTGCCTTTTCTATAGTAAATTATTCAAAAAATAATTTTATACTGTCGCAAATTTTAAATACGCCAGGGATTGCCTTTTCTATAGTAAATTATTCAAAAAATATTTTTTTACTGTCGCAAATTTTAATTACGCCAGGGATTGCCTTTTCTATAGTAAATTATTCAAAAAATAATTTTATACTGTCGCAAATTTTAAGTGCGCCAGGGATTGCCTTTTCTATAGTAAATTATTCAAAAAATTATTTTCTACTTTCGCAAATTTTAATTACGCCAGGGATTGCCTTTTCTATTGTAAATTATTCAAAAAATAATTTTCTACTGTCGCAAATTTTAATTGCGCCAGGGATTGCCTTTTCTATAGTAAATTATTCAAAAAATAATTTTATACTGTCGCAAATTTTAATTACGCCAGGGATTGCCTTTTCTATAATAAATTATTCAAAAAATAATTTTCTACTGTCGCAAATTTTAATTGCGCCAGGGATTGCCTTTTCTATAGTAAATTATTCAAAAAATAATTTTTTACTCTCGCAAATTTCAATTTCGCCAGGTAAATTTTTCACAAATTAATTTTATACTGTCGCAAATTTTAATTACGCCAGGGATTGCCTTTTCTATAGTAAATTATTCAAAAAATAATTTTCTACTGTCGCAAATTTTAATTGCGCCAGGGATTGCCTTTTCTATAGTGAATTATTCAAAAAATAATTTTATACTGTCGCAAATTTTAATTACGCCAGGGATTGCCTTTTCTATAGTAAATTATTCAAAAAATAATTTTCTACTGTCGCAAATTTTAATTGCGCCAGGGATTGCCTTTTCTATAGTAAATTATTCAAAAAATAATTTTTTACTCTCGCAAATTTCAATTTCGCCAGGTAAATTTTTCACAAATTAATTTTCTACTGTCGCAAATTTTAATTTCGCCAGGGATTGCCTTTTCTATAGTAAATTATTCAAAAAATAATTTTATACTGTCGCAAATTGTAATTGCGCCACGGATTGCCTTTTCTATAGTAAATTATTCAAAAAATAATTTTCTACTGTCGCAAATTTTAATTACGCCAGGGATTGCCCTTTCTATAGTAAATTATTCAAAAAATAATTTTCAACTGTCGCAAATTTTAATTACGCCAGGGATTGCCTTTTCTATAGTAAATTATTCAAAAAATAATTTTATACTGTCGCAAATTTTAAGTGCGCCAGTTTTGTCAGTTTTTGGTGGTATTTTTTACAAGAAACCAAACAGGAAATCTACCAGCGTTACATTGAAAAATCCCAGATTTCAATTTTCAAATCAAACTCGCATACCTACCTACCTGTAAAATAACTAATATCTTCATCTATATATATATATTTAGGTACTTGCATTCCATGTGTTCTCAATATCATAGAAACTTTCAAACATTTCAATAAAATCTCTAACTCTCAGCAGCCAGCCATTAATAGATAGGTACGAGTTAATTGAACCACAAAATCTAGCGCAATCACTATCTTGATAATGAGTCACTGAAATGTAATAGAAAATAGAAAATAATTTTATACTGTCACAAATTTTAATTACGCCAGGGATTGCCTTTTCTATAGTAAATTATTCAAAAAATAATTTTCTACTGTCGCAAATTTTAATTGCGCCAGGGATTGACTTTTCTATAGTAAATTATTCAAAAAATAATTTTCTACTGTCGCAAATTTTAATTACGCCAGGGATTGCCTTTTCTATAGTAAATTATTCAAAAAATAATTTTCAACTGTCGCAAATTTTAATTACGCCAGGGATTGCCTTTTCTATAGTAAATTATTCAAAAAATAATTTTCAACTGTCGCAAATTTTAAATATCCCAGGGATTGCCATTTATATAGTAAATTATTCAAAAAATAACTTTCTACTGTCGCAAATTTTAAATATCCCAGGGATTGCCTTTTCTATAGTAAATTATTCAAAAAATAATTTTCAACTGTCGCAAATTTTAATTACGCCAGGGATTGTCTTTTCTATAGTAAATTATTCAAAAAATAATTTTATACTGTCGCAAATTTTAATTACGCCAGGGATTGCCTTTTCTCTAGTAAATTATTCAAAAAATAATTTTCTACTGTCGCAAATTTTAATTGCGCCAGCGATTGCCTTTTCTATAGTAAATTATTCAAAAAATAATTTTTTACTCTCGCAAATTTCAATTTCGCCAGGTAAATTTTTCACAAATTAATTTTTTACTGTCGCAAATTTTAAATACGCCAGGGATTGCCTTTTCTATAGTAAATTATTAAAAAATAATTTTTTACTGTCGCAAATTTTAATTGCGCCAGGGATTGCCTTTTCTATAGTAAATTATTCAAAAAATAATTTTATACTGTCGCAAATTTTAATTACGCCAGGGATTGCCTTTTCTACAGTAAATTTTTCAAGATATTAATTTTTTACTGTCGCAAATTTTAATTACGCTAGGGATTGCCTTTTCTATAGTAAATTATTCAAAAAATAATTTTCTACTGTCGCAAATTTTAATTACGCCAGGGATTGCCTTTTCTATAGTAAATTATTCAAAAAATAATTTTTTACTGTCGCAAATTTTAACTGCGCCAGGGATTGCCTTTTCTATAGTAAATTATTCAAAAAATAATTTTATACTGTCGCAAATTTTAAGTGCGCCAGGGATTGCCTTTTCTATAGTAAATTATTCAAAAAATAATTTTATACTCTCGCAAATTTTAATTGCGCCAGGGATTGCCTTTTCTATAGTAAATTATTCAAAAAATAATTTTATACTGTCGCAAATTTTAATTGCGCCAGGGATTGCCTTTTCTATAGTAAATTATTCAAAAAATAATTTTATACTGTCGCAAATTTTAATTACGCCAGGGATTGCCTTTTCTATAGTAAATTATTCAAAAAATAATTTTCTACTGTCGCAAATTTTAATTGCGCCAGGGATTGCCTTTTCTATAGTAAATTATTCAAAAAATAATTTTATACTGTCGCAAATTTTAATTACGCCAGGGATTGCCTTTTCTATAGTAAATTATTCAAAAAATAATTTTCTACTGTCGCAAATTTTAATTGCGCCAAGGATTGCCTTTTCTATAGTAAATTATTCAAAAAATAATTTTATACTGTCGCAAATTTTAATTACGCCAGGGATTGCCTTTTCTATAGTAAATTATTCAAAAAATAATTTTCTACTGTCGCAAATTTTAATTGCGCCAGGGATTGCCTTTTCTATAGTAAATTATTCAAAAAATAATTTTTTACTCTCGCAAATTTCAATTTCGCCAGGTAAATTTTTCACAAATTAATTTTATACTGTCGCAAATTTTAATTACGCCAGGGATTGCCTTTTCTATAGTAAATTATTCAAAAAATAATTTTCTACTGTCGCAAATTTTAATTGCGCCAGGGATTGCCTTTTCTATAGTAAATTATTCAAAAAATAATTTTATACTGTCGCAAATTTTAATTACGCCAGGGATTGCCTTTTCTATAGTAAATTATTCAAAAAATAATTTTCTACTGTCGCAAATTTTAACTGCGCCAGGGATTGCCTTTTCTATAGTAAATTATTCAAAAAATAATTTTTTACACTCGCAAATTTCAATTTCGCCAGGTAAATTTTTCACAAATTAATTTTCTACTGTCGCAAATTTTAATTTCGCCAGGGATTGCCTTTTCTATAGTAAATTATTCAAAAAATAATTTTATACTGTCGCAAATTGTAATTGCGCCAGGGATTGCCTTTTCTATAGTAAATTATTCAAAAAATAATTTTCTACTGTCACAAATTTTAATTACGCCAGGGATTGCCTTTTCTATAGTAAATTATTCAAAAAATAATTTTCAACTGTCGCAAATTTTAATTACGCCAGGGATTGCCTTTTCTATAGTAAATTATTCAAAAAATAATTTTATACTGTCGCAAATTTTAAGTGCGCCAGGGATTGTCTTTTCTATAGTAAATTATTAAAAAAATAATTTTATACTGTCACAAATTTTAATTACGCCAGGGATTGCCTTTTCTATAGTAAATTATTCAAAAAATAATTTTCTACTGTCGCAAATTTTAATTGCGCCAGGGATTGCCTTTTCTATAGTAAATTATTCAAAAAATAATTTTTTACTCTCGCAAATTTCAATTTCGCCAGGTAAATTTTTCACAAATTAATTTTATACTGTCGCAAATTTTAATTACGCCAGGGATTGCCTTTTCTATAGTAAATTATTCAAAAAATAATTTTCTACTGTCGCAAATTTTAATTGCGCCAGGGATTGCCTTTTCTATAGTAAATTATTCAAAAAATAATTTTATACTGTCGCAAATTTTAATTACGCCAGGGATTGCCTTTTCTATAGTAAATTATTCAAAAAATAATTTTCTACTGTCGCAAATTTTAACTGCGCCAGGGATTGCCTTTTCTATAGTAAATTATTCAAAAAATAATTTTTTACTCTCGCAAATTTCAATTTCGCCAGGTAAATTTTTCACAAATTAATTTTCTACTGTCGCAAATTTTAATTTCGCCAGGGATTGCCTTTTATATAGTAAATTATTCAAAAAATAATTTTATACTGTCGCAAATTGTAATTGCGCCAGGGATTGCCTTTTCTATAGTAAATTATTCAAAAAATAATTTTCTACTGTCGCAAATTTTAATTACGCCAGGGATTGCCTTTTCTATAGTAAATTATTCAAAAAATAATTTTCAACTGTCGCAAATTTTAATTACGCCAGGGATTGCCTTTTCTATAGTAAATTATTCAAAAAATAATTTTATACTGTCGCAAATTTTAAGTGCGCCAGGGATTGTCTTTTCTATAGTAAATTATTAAAAAAATAATTTTATACTGTCACAAATTTTAATTACGCCAGGGATTGCCTTTTCTATAGTAAATTATTCAAAAAATAATTTTCTACTGTCGCAAATTTTAATTGCGCCAGGGATTGCCTTTTCTATAGTAAATTATTCAAAAAATAATTTTCTACTGTCGCAAATTTTAATTACGCCAGGGATTGCCTTTTCTATAGTAAATTATTCAAAAAATAATTTTCAACTGTCGCAAATTTTAATTACGCCAGGGATTGCCTTTTCTATAGTAAATTATTCAAAAAATAATTTTCAACTGTCGCAAATTTTAAATATCCCAGGGATTGCCTTTTATATAGTAAATTATTCAAAAAATAATTTTCTACTGTCGCAAATTTTAAATATCCCAGGGATTGCCTTTTCTATAGTAAATTATTCAAAAAATAATTTTCAACTGTCGCAAATTTTAATTACGCCAGGGATTGTCTTTTCTATAGTAAATTATTCAAAAAATAATTTTATACTGTCGCAAATTTTAATTAGGCCAGGGATTGCCTTTTCTCTAGTAAATTATTCAAAAAATAATTTTCTACTGTCGCAAATTTTAATTGCGCCAGGTATTGCCTTTTCTATAGTAAATTATTCAAAAAATAATTTTTTACTCTCGCAAATTCCAATTTCGCCAGGTAAATTTTTCACAAATTAATTTTCTACTGTCGCAAATTTTAATTACGCCAGGGATTGCCTCTTCTATAGTAAATTATTCAAAAAATAATTTTTTACTATCGCAAATTTTAATTGCGCCAGGGATTGCCTTTTCTATAGTAAATTATTCAAAAAATAATTTTCTACTGTCGAAAATTTTAATTACGCCAGGGATTGCCTTTTCTATAGTAAATTATTCAAAAAATAATTTTCTACTGTCACAAATTTTAATTACGCCAGGGATTGCCTTTTATATAGTAAATTTTGCAAAAAATAATTTTCTACTGTCGCATATTTTAAGTGCGCCAGGGATTGCCTTTTCTATAGTAAATTATTCAAAAAATAATTTTTTACTGTCGCAAATTTTAAATACGCCAGGGATTGCCTTTTCTATAGTAAATTTTTCAAAAAATAATTTTCTACTGTCGCAAATTTTAAGTGCGCCAGGGATTGCCTTTTTTATAGTAAATTATTCAAAAAATAATTTTCTACTGTCGCAAATTTTAATTACGCCAGGGATTGCCTTTTCTATAGTAAATTATTCAAAAAATAATTTTTTACTGTCGCAAATTTTAATTGCGCCAGGGATTGCCTTTTCTATAGTAAATTTTGCAAAAAATAATTTTTTACTGTCGCAAATTTTAATTGCGCCAGGGATTGCCTTTTCTATAGTAAATTATTCAAAAAATAATTTTTTACTGTCGCAAATTTTAATTGCGCCAGGGATTGCCTTTTCTATAGTAAATTATTCAAAAAATAATTTTATACTGTCGCAAATTTTAAGTGCGCCAGGGATTGCCTTTTCTATAGTAAATTATTCAAAAAATAATTTTATACTCTCGCAAATTTTAATTGCGCCAGGGATTGCCTTTTCTATAGTAAATTATTCAAAAAATAATTTTATACTGTCGCAAATTTTAATTGCGCCAGGGATTGCCTTTTCTATAGTAAATTATTCAAAAAATAATTTTATACTGTCGCAAATTTTAATTACGCCAGGGATTGCCTTTTCTATAGTAAATTATTCAAAAAATAATTTTCTACTGTCGCAAATTTTAATTGCGCCAGGGATTGCCTTTTCTATAGTAAATTATTCAAAAAATAATTTTATACTGTCGCAAATTTTAATTACGCCAGGGATTGCCTTTTCTATAGTAAATTATTCAAAAAATAATTTTCTACTGTCGCAAATTTTAATTGCGCCAAGGATTGCCTTTTCTATAGTAAATTATTCAAAAAATAATTTTATACTGTCGCAAATTTTAATTACGCCAGGGATTGCCTTTTCTATAGTAAATTATTCAAAAAATAATTTTCTACTGTCGCAAATTTTAATTGCGCCAGGGATTGCCTTTTCTATAGTAAATTATTCAAAAAATAATTTTTTACTCTCGCAAATTTCAATTTCGCCAGGTAAATTTTTCACAAATTAATTTTATACTGTCGCAAATTTTAATTACGCCAGGGATTGCCTTTTCTATAGTAAATTATTCAAAAAATAATTTTCTACTGTCGCAAATTTAATTGCGCCAGGGATTGCCTTTTCTATAGTAAATTATTCAAAAAATAATTTTATACTGTCGCAAATTTTAATTACGCCAGGGATTGCCTTTTCTATAGTAAATTATTCAAAAAATAATTTTCTACTGTCGCAAATTTTAACTGCGCCAGGGATTGCCTTTTCTATAGTAAATTATTCAAAAAATAATTTTTTACTCTCGCAAATTTCAATTTCGCCAGGTAAATTTTTCACAAATTAATTTTCTACTGTCGCAAATTTTAATTTCGCCAGGGATTGCCTTTTCTATAGTAAATTATTCAAAAAATAATTTTATACTGTCGCAAATTGTAATTGCGCCAGGGATTGCCTTTTCTATAGTAAATTATTCAAAAAATAATTTTCTACTGTCGCAAAATTTAATTACGCCAGGGATTGCCTTTTCTATAGTAAATTATTCAAAAAATAATTTTCAACTGTCGCAAATTTTAATTACGCCAGGGATTGCCTTTTCTATAGTAAATTATTCAAAAAATAATTTTATACTGTCGCAAATTTTAAGTGCGCCAGGGATTGTCTTTTCTATAGTAAATTATTAAAAAAATAATTTTATACTGTCACAAATTTTAATTACGCCAGGGATTGCCTTTTCTATAGTAAATTATTCAAAAAATAATTTTCTACTGTCGCAAATTTTAATTGCGCCAGGGATTGCCTTTTCTATAGTAAATTATTCAAAAAATAATTTTTTACTCTCGCAAATTTCAATTTCGCCAGGTAAATTTTTCACAAATTAATTTTATACTGTCGCAAATTTTAATTACGCCAGGGATTGCCTTTTCTATAGTAAATTATTCAAAAAATAATTTTCTACTGTCGCAAATTTTAATTGCGCCAGGGATTGCCTTTTCTATAGTAAATTATTCAAAAAATAATTTTATACTGTCGCAAATTTTAATTACGCCAGGGATTGCCTTTTCTATAGTAAATTATTCAAAAAATAATTTTCTACTGTCGCAAATTTTAACTGCGCCAGGGATTGCCTTTTCTATAGTAAATTATTCAAAAAATAATTTTTTACTCTCGCAAATTTCAATTTCACCAGGTAAATTTTTCACAAATTAATTTTCTACTGTCGCAAATTTTAATTTCGCCAGGGATTGCCTTTTCTATAGTAAATTATTCAAAAAATAATTTTATACTGTCGCAAATTGTAATTGCGCCAGGGATTGCCTTTTCTATAGTAAATTATTCAAAAAATAATTTTCTACTGTCGCAAATTTTAATTACGCCAGGGATTGCCTTTTCTATAGTAAATTATTCAAAAAATAATTTTCAACTGTCGCAAATTTTAATTACGCCAGGGATTGCCTTTTCTATAGTAAATTATTCAAAAAATAATTTTATACTGTCGCAAATTTTAAGTGCGCCAGGGATTGTCTTTTCTATAGTAAATTATTAAAAAAATAATTTTATACTGTCACAAATTTTAATTACGCCAGGGATTGCCTTTTCTATAGTAAATTATTCAAAAAATAATTTTCTACTGTCGCAAATTTTAATTGCGCCAGGGATTGCCTTTTCTATAGTAAATTATTCAAAAAATAATTTTCTACTGTCGCAAATTTTAATTACGCCAGGGATTGCCTTTTCTATAGTAAATTATTCAAAAAATAATTTTCAACTGTCGCAAATTTTAATTACGCCAGGGATTGCCTTTTCTATAGTAAATTATTCAAAAAATAATTTTCAACTGTCGCAAATTTTAAATATCCCAGGGATTGCCTTTTATATAGTAAATTATTCAAAAAATAATTTTCTACTGTCGCAAATTTTAAATATCCCAGGGATTGCCTTTTCTATAGTAAATTATTCAAAAAATAATTTTCAACTGTCGCAAATTTTAATTACGCCAGGGATTGTCTTTTCTATAGTAAATTATTCAAAAAATAATTTTATACTGTCGCAAATTTTAATTACGCCAGGGATTGCCTTTTCTCTAGTAAATTATTCAAAAAATAATTTTCTACTGTCACAAATTTTAATTGCGCCAGCGATTGCCTTTTCTATAGTAAATTATTCAAAAAATAATTTTTTACTCTCGCAAATTTCAATTTCGCCAGGTAAATTTTTCACAAATTATTTTTTTACTGTCGCAAATTTTAAATACGCCAGGGATTGCCTTTTCTATAGTAAATTATTAAAAAATAATTTTTTACTGTCGCAAATTTTACTTGCGCCAGGGATTGCCTTTTCTATAGTAAATTATTCAAAAAATAATTTTATACTGTCGCAAATTTTAATTACGCCAGGGATTGCCTTTTCTACAGTAAATTTTTCAAGATATTAATTTTTTACTGTCGCAAATTTTAATTACGCCAGGGATTGCCTTTTCTATAGTAAATTATTCAAAAAATAATTTTCTACTGTCGCTAATTTTAATTACGCCAGGGATTGCCTTTTCTATAGTAAATTATTCAAAAAATAATTTTATACTGTCGCAAATTTTAATTACGCCAGGGATTGCCTTTTCTATAGTAAATTATTCAAAATATAATTTTCTACTGTCGCAAATTCCAATTTCGCCAGGTAAATTTTTCACAAATTAATTTTCTACTGTCGCAAATTTTAATTACGCCAGGGATTGCCTCTTCTATAGTAAATTATTCAAAAAATAATTTTCTACTGTCGCAAATTTTAATTACGCCAGGGATTGCCTTTTCTATAGTAAATTATTCAAAAAATAATTTTTTACTGTCGCAAATTTTAATTGCGCCAGGGATTGCCTTTTCTATAGTAAATTATTCAAAAAATAATTTTATACTGTCGCAAAATTTTAACTGCGCCAGGGATTGCCTTTTCTATAGTAAATTATTCAAAAAATAATTTTATACTGTCGCAAATTTTAATTGCGCCAGGGATTGCCTTTTCTATAGTAAATTATTCAAAAAATAATTTTATACTGTCGCAAATTTTAATTACGCCAGGGATTGCCTTTTCTATAGTAAATTATTCAAAAAATAATTTTCTACTGTCGCAAATTTTAATTGCGCCAGGGATTGCCTTTTCTATAGTAAATTATTCAAAAAATAATTTTATACTGTCGCAAATTTTAATTACGCCAGGGATTGCCTTTTCTATAGTAAATTATTCAAAAAATAATTTTCTACTGTCGCAAATTTTAATTGCGCCAGGGATTGCCTTTTCTATAGTAAATTATTCAAAAAATAATTTTTTACTCTCGCAAATTTCAATTTCGCCAGGTAAATTTTTTACAAATTAATTTTCTACTGTCGCAAATTTTAATTACGCCAGGGATTGCCTCTTCTATAGTAAATTATTCAAAAAATAGTTTTTTACTGTCGCAAATTTTAATTGCGCCAGGGATTGCCTTTTTCTATAGTAAATTATTCAAAAAATAATTTTTAACTGTCGCAAATTTTAATTACGCCAGGGATTGCCTTTTCTATAGTAAATTATTCAAAAAATAATTTTCTACTGTCGCAAATTTTAATTACGCCAGGGATTGCCTTTTCTATAGTAAATTATTCAAAAAATAATTTTATACTTTCGCAAATTTTAATTGCGCCAGGCCTTTTCTATAGTAAATTATTCAAAAAATAATTTTTTACTGCCGCAAATTTTAATTGCGCCAGGGATTGCCTTTTCTATAGTAAATTATTCAAAAAATAATTTTCTACTGTCGCAAATTTTAATTACGCCAGGGATTGCCTTTTCTATAGTAAATTATTCAAAAAATAATTTTTTACTGTCGCAAATTTTAATTACGCCAGGGATTGCCTTTTCTATAGTAAATTATTCAAAAAATAATTTTCTACTGTCGCAAATTTTAATTACGCCAGGGATTGCCTTTTCTATAGTAAATTATTCAAAAAATAATTTTTTACTGTCGCAAATTTTAAATACGCCAGGGATTGCCTTTTCTATAGTAAATTATTCGAAAAATAATTTTCTACTCTCGCAAATTTTAATTACGCCAGGGATTGCCTTTTATATAGTAAATTTTTCAAAAATTAATTTTATACTGTCGCAAATTTTAAATACGCCAGGGATTGCCTTTTCTATAGTAAATTATTCAAAAAATAATTTTCTACTGTCGCAAATTTTAATTACGCCAGGGATTGCCTTTTCTATAGTAAATTATTGAAAAAATAATTTTCTACTGTCGCAAATTTTAATTACGCCAGGGATTGCCTTTTATATAGTAAATTTTGCAAAAAATAATTTTCTACTGTCGCAAATTTTAAGTGCGCCAGGGATTGCCTTTTCTATAGTAAATTATTCAAAAAATAATTTTTTACTGTCGCAAATTTTAAATACGCCAGGGATTGCCTTTTCTATAGTAAATTTTGCAAAAAATAATTTTCTACTGTCGCAAATTTTAAGTGCGCCAGGGATTGCCTTTTCTATAGTAAATTATTCAAAAAATAATTTTCTACTGTCGCAAATTTTAATTACGCCAGGGATTGCCTTTTATATAGTAAATTTTTCAAAAATTAATTTTATACTGTCGCAAATTTTAAATACGCCAGGGATTGCCTTTTCTATAGTAAATTATTCAAAAAATAATTTTCTACTGTCGCAAATTTTAATTGCGCCAGGGATTGCCTTTTCTATAGTAAATTATTCAAAAAATAATTTTATACTGTCGCAAATTTTAATTACGCCAGGGATTGCCTTTTCTATAGTAAATTATTCAAAAAATAATTTTCTACTGTCGCAAATTTTAATTGCGCCAGGTATTGCCTTTTCTATAGTAAATTATTCAAAAAATAATTTTTTACTCTCGCAAATTTCAATTTCGCCAGGTAAATTTTTCACAAATTAATTTTCTACTGTCGCAAATTTTAATTACGCCAGGCATTGCCTTTTCTATAGTAAATTATTCAAAAAATAATTTTATACTGTCGCAAATTGTAATTGCGCCAGGGATTGCCTTTTCTATAGTAAATTATTCAAAAAATAAATTTCAACTGTCGCAAATATTAATCACGCCAGGGATTGCCTTTTCTATAGTAAATTATTCAAAATATAATTTTATACTGTCGCAAATTTTAAGTGCGCCAGGGATTGCCTTTTCTATAGTAAATTATTCAAAAAATACTTTTATACTGTCGCAAATTTTAATTACGCCAGGGATTGCCTTTTCTATAGTAAATTATTCAAAAAATAATTTTCTACTGTCGCAAATTTTAATTGCGCCAGGGATTGCCTTTTCTATAGTAAATTATTCAAAAAATAATTTTCTACTGTCGCAAATTTTAATTACGCCAGGGATTGTCTTTTCTATAGTAAATTATTCAAAAGCTAATCTTCAACTGTCGCAAATTTTAATTATGCCAGGGATTGCCTTTTCTATAGTAAATTATTCAAAAAATAATTTTCAACTGTCGCAAATTTTAAATATCCCAGGGATTGCCTTTTCTATAGTAAATTATTCAAAAAATAATTTTTTACTCTCGCAAATTTCAATTTCGCCAGGTAAATTTTTCACAAATTAATTTTTTACTGTCGCAAATCTTAAATACGCCAGGGATTGCCTTTTCTATAGTAAATTATTCAAAAAATAATTTTTTACTGTCGCAAATTTTAATTGCGCCAGGGATTGCTTTTTCTATAGCAAACTTTTCAAAAAATAATTTTCTACTGTCGCAAATTTTAATTACGCCAGGGATTGCCTTTTCTATAGTAAATTATTCAAAAAATAATTTTATACTGTCGCAAATTTTAATTACGCCAGGGATTGCCTTTTCTATAGTAAATTATTCAAAAAATAATTTTTTACTGTCGCAAATTTTAATTACGCCAGGGATTGCCTTTTCTATAGTAAATTATTCAGAAAATAATTTTATACTGTCGCAAATTTTAATTGCGCCAGGGATTGCCTTTTCTATAGTAAATTATTCAAAAAATAATTTTCAACTGTCGCAAATTTTAAATACGCCAGGGATTGCCTTTTCTATAGTAAATTATTCAAAAAATAATTTTTTACTGTCGCAAATTTTAATTACGCCAGGGATTGCCTTTTCTATAGTAAATTATTCAAAAAATAATTTTCTACTGTCGCAAATTTTAAATATCCCAGGGATTGCCTTTTCTATAGTAAATTATTCAAAAATTAATTTTTTACTGTCGCAAATTTTAAATACGCCAGGGATTGCCTTTTCTATAGTAAATTTTGCAAAAAATAATTTTCTACTGTCGCAAATTTTAAGTGCGCCAGGGATTGCCTTTTCTTTAGTAAATTATTCAAAAAATAATTTTCTACTGTCGCAAATTTTAATTACGCCAGGGATTGCCTTTTATATAGTAAATTTTTCAAAAATTAATTTTATACTGTCGCAAATTTTAAATACGCCAGGGATTGCCTTTTCTATAGTAAATTATTCAAAAAATAATTTTCTACTGTCGCAAATTTTAATTGCGCCAGGGATTGCCTTTTCTATAGTAAATTATTCAAAAAATAATTTTATACTGTCGCAAATTTTAATTACGCCAGGGATTGCCTTTTCTATAGTAAATTATTCAAAAAATAATTTTCTACTGTCGCAAATTTTAATTGCGCCAGGTATTGCCTTTTCTATAGTAAATTATTCAAAAAATAATTTTTTACTCTCGCAAATTTCAATTTCGCCAGGTAAATTTTTTACAAATTAATTTTCTACTGTCGCAAATTTTAATTACGCCAGGGATTGCCTCTTCTATAGTAAATTATTCAAAAAATAGTTTTTTACTGTCGCAAATTTTAATTGCGCCAGGGATGGCCTTTTTCTATAGTAAATTATTCAAAAAATAATTTTTAACTGTCGCAAATTTTAATTACGCCAGGGATTGCCTTTTCTATAGTAAATTATTCAAAAAATAATTTTCTACTGTCGCAAATTTTAATTACGCCAGGGATTGCCTTTTCTATAGTAAATTATTCAAAAAATAATTTTATACTTTCGCAAATTTTAATTGCGCCAGGCCTTTTCTATAGTAAATTATTCAAAAAATAATTTTTTACTGCCGCAAATTTTAATTGCGCCAGGGATTGCCTCTTCTATAGTAAATTATTCAAAAAATAGTTTTTTACTGTCGCAAATTTTAATTGCGCCAGGGATTGCCTTTTTCTATAGTAAATTATTCAAAAAATAATTTTTAACTGTCGCAAATTTTAATTACGCCAGGGATTGCCTTTTCTATAGTAAATTATTCAAAAAATAATTTTCTACTGTCGCAAATTTTAATTACGCCAGGGATTGCCTTTTCTATAGTAAATTATTCAAAAAATAATTTTTTACTGTCGCAAATTTTAAATACGCCAGGGATTGCCTTTTCTATAGTAAATTATTCGAAAAATAATTTTCTACTCTCGCAAATTTTAATTACGCCAGGGATTGCCTTTTATATAGTAAATTTTTCAAAAATTAATTTTATACTGTCGCAAATTTTAAATACGCCAGGGATTGCCTTTTCTATAGTAAATTATTCAAAAAATAATTTTCTACTGTCGCAAATTTTAATTACGCCAGGGATTGCCTTTTCTATAGTAAATTATTGAAAAAATAATTTTCTACTGTCGCAAATTTTAATTACGCCAGGGATTGCCTTTTATATAGTAAATTTTGCAAAAAATAATTTTCTACTGTCGCAAATTTTAAGTGCGCCAGGGATTGCCTTTTCTATAGTAAATTATTCAAAAAATAATTTTTTACTGTCGCAAATTTTAAATACGCCAGGGATTGCCTTTTCTATAGTAAATTTTGCAAAAAATAATTTTCTACTGTCGCAAATTTTAAGTGCGCCAGGGATTGCCTTTTCTATAGTAAATTATTCAAAAAATAATTTTCTACTGTCGCAAATTTTAATTACGCCAGGGATTGCCTTTTATATAGTAAATTTTTCAAAAATTAATTTTATACTGTCGCAAATTTTAAATACGCCAGGGATTGCCTTTTCTATAGTAAATTATTCAAAAAATAATTTTCTACTGTCGCAAATTTTAATTGCGCCAGGGATTGCCTTTTCTATAGTAAATTATTCAAAAAATAATTTTATACTGTCGCAAATTTTAATTACGCCAGGGATTGCCTTTTCTATAGTAAATTATTCAAAAAATAATTTTCTACTGTCGCAAATTTTAATTGCGCCAGGTATTGCCTTTTCTATAGTAAATTATTCAAAAAATAATTTTTTACTCTCGCAAATTTCAATTTCGCCAGGTAAATTTTTCACAAATTAATTTTCTACTGTCGCAAATTTTAATTACGCCAGGCATTGCCTTTTCTATAGTAAATTATTCAAAAAATAATTTTATACTGTCGCAAATTGTAATTGCGCCAGGGATTGCCTTTTCTATAGTAAATTATTCAAAAAATAAATTTCAACTGTCGCAAATATTAATTACGCCAGGGATTGCCTTTTCTATAGTAAATTATTCAAAATATAATTTTATACTGTCGCAAATTTTAAGTGCGCCAGGGATTGCCTTTTCTATAGTAAATTATTCAAAAAATACTTTTATACTGTCGCAAATTTTAATTACGCCAGGGATTGCCTTTTCTATAGTAAATTATTCAAAAAATAATTTTCTACTGTCGCAAATTTTAATTGCGCCAGGGATTGCCTTTTCTATAGTAAATTATTCAAAAAATAATTTTCTACTGTCGCAAATTTTAATTACGCCAGGGATTGTCTTTTCTATAGTAAATTATTCAAAAGCTAATCTTCAACTGTCGCAAATTTTAATTATGCCAGGGATTGCCTTTTCTATAGTAAATTATTCAAAAAATAATTCTCAACTGTCGCAAATTTTAAATATCCCAGGGATTGCCTTTTCTATAGTAAATTATTCAAAAAATAATTTTTTACTCTCGCAAATTTCAATTTCGCCAGGTAAATTTTTCACAAATTAATTTTTTACTGTCGCAAATCTTAAATACGCCAGGGATTGCCTTTTCTATAGTAAATTATTCAAAAAATAATTTTTTACTGTCGCAAATTTTAATTGCGCCAGGGATTGCTTTTTCTATAGCAAACTTTTCAAAAAATAATTTTCTACTGTCGCAAATTTTAATTACGCCAGGGATTGCCTTTTCTATAGTAAATTATTCAAAAAATAATTTTATACTGTCGCAAATTTTAATTACGCCAGGGATTGCCTTTTCTATAGTAAATTATTCAAAAAATAATTTTTTACTGTCGCAAATTTTAATTACGCCAGGGATTGCCTTTTCTATAGTAAATTATTCAGAAAATAATTTTATACTGTCGCAAATTTTAATTGCGCCAGGGATTGCCTTTTCTATAGTAAATTATTCAAAAAATAATTTTCAACTGTCGCAAATTTTAAATACGCCAGGGATTGCCTTTTCTATAGTAAATTATTCAAAAAATAATTTTTTACTGTCGCAAATTTTAATTACGCCAGGGATTGCCTTTTCTATAGTAAATTATTCAAAAAATAATTTTCTACTGTCGCAAATTTTAAATATCCCAGGGATTGCCTTTTCTATAGTAAATTATTCAAAAAATAATTTTTTACTGTCGCAAATTTTAAATACGCCAGGGATTGCCTTTTCTATAGTAAATTTTGCAAAAAATAATTTTCTACTGTCGCAAATTTTAAGTGCGCCAGGGATTGCCTTTTCTATAGTAAATTATTCAAAAAATAATTTTCTACTGTCGCAAATTTTAATTACGCCAGGGATTGCCTTTTATATAGTAAATTTTTCAAAAATTAATTTTATACTGTCGCAAATTTTAAATACGCCAGGGATTGCCTTTTCTATAGTAAATTATTCAAAAAATAATTTTCTACTGTCGCAAATTTTAATTGCGCCAGGGATTGCCTTTTCTATAGTAAATTATTCAAAAAATAATTTTATACTGTCGCAAATTTTAATTACGCCAGGGATTGCCTTTTCTATAGTAAATTATTCAAAAAATAATTTTCTACTGTCGCAAGTTTTAATTGCGCCAGGTATTGCCTTTTCTATAGTAAATTATTCAAAAAATAATTTTTTACTCTCGCAAATTTCAATTTCGCCAGGTAAATTTTTCACAAATTAATTTTCTACTGTCGCAAATTTTAATTACGCCAGGCATTGCCTTTTCTATAGTAAATTAATCAAAAAATAATTTTATACTGTCGCAAATTGTAATTGCGCCAGGGATTGCCTTTTCTATAGTAAATTATTCAAAAAATAAATTTCAACTGTCGCAAATATTAATTACGCCAGGGATTGCCTTTTTTTTGGTAAATTATTCAAAATATAATTTTATACTGTCGCAAATTTTAAGTGCGCCAGGGATTGCCTTTTCTATAGTAAATTATTCAAAAAATACTTTTATACTGTCGCAAATTTTAATTACGCCAGGGATTGCCTTTTCTATAGTAAATTATTCAAAAAATAATTTTCTACTGTCGCAAATTTTAATTGCGCCAGGGATTGCCTTTTCTATAGTAAATTATTCAAAAAATAATTTTCTACTGTAGCAAATTTTAATTACGCCAGGGATTGTCTTTTCTATAGTAAATTATTCAAAAGCTAATCTTCAACTGTCGAAAATTTTAATTATGCCAGGGATTGCCTTTTCTATAGTAAATTATTCAAAAAATAATTTTCAACTGTCGCAAATTTTAAATATCCCAGGGATTGCCTTTTCTATAGTAAATTATTCAAAAAAATAATTTTTTACTCTCGCAAATTTCAATTTCGCCAGGTAAATTTTTCACAAATTAATTTTTTACTGTCGCAAATCTTAAATACGCCAGGGATTGCCTTTTATATAGTAAATTTTTCAAAAATTAATTTTATACTGTCGCAAATTTTAAATACGACAGGGATTGCCTTTTCTATAGTAAATTATTCAAAAAATAATTTTCTACTGTCGCAAATTTTAATTGCGCCAGGGATTGCCTTTTCTATAGTAAATTATTCAAAAAATAATTTTATACTGTCGCAAATTTTAATTACGCCAGGGATTGCCTTTTCTATAGTAAATTATTCAAAAAATAATTTTCTACTGTCGCAAGTTTTAATTGCGCCAGGTATTGCCTTTTCTATAGTAAATTATTCAAAAAATAATTTTTTACTCTCGCAAATTTCAATTTCGCCAGGTAAATTTTTCACAAATTAATTTTCTACTGTCGCAAATTTTAATTACGCCAGGCATTGCCTTTTCTATAGTAAATTATTCAAAAAATAATTTTATACTGTCGCAAATTGTAATTGCGCCAGGGATTGCCTTTTCTATAGTAAATTATTCAAAAAATAAATTTCAACTGTCGCAAATATTAATTACGCCAGGGATTGCCTTTTCTATAGTAAATTATTCAAAATATAATTTTATACTGTCGCAAATTTTAAGTGCGCCAGGGATTGCCTTTTCCTATAGTAAATTATTCAAAAAATACTTTTATACTGTCGCAAATTTTAATTACGCCAGGGATTGCCTTTTCTATAGTAAATTATTCAAAAAATAATTTTCTACTGTCGCAAATTTTAATTGCGCCAGGGATTGCCTTTTCTATAGTAAATTATTCAAAAAATAATTTTCTACTGTAGCAAATTTTAATTACGCCAGGGATTGTCTTTTCTATAGTAAATTATTCAAAAGCTAATCTTCAACTGTCGAAAATTTTAATTATGCCAGGGATTGCCTTTTCTATAGTAAATTATTCAAAAAATAATTTTCAACTGTCGCAAATTTTAAATATCCCAGGGATTGCCTTTTCTATAGTAAATTATTCAAAAAATAATTTTTTACTCTCGCAAATTTCAATTTCGCCAGGTAAATTTTTCACAAATTAATTTTTTACTGTCGCAAATCTTAAATACGCCAGGGATTGCCTTTTCTATAGTAAATTATTCAAAAATAATTTTTTACTGTCGCAAATTTTAATTGCGCCAGGGATTGCTTTTTCTATAGCAAACTTTTCAAAAAATAATTTTCTACTGTCGCAAATTTTAATTACGCCAGGGATTGCCTTTTCTATAGTAAATTATTCAAAAAATAATTTTATACTGTCGCAAATTTTAATTACGCCAGGGATTGCCTTTTCTATAGTAAATTATTCAAAAAATAATTTTTTACTGTCGCAAATTTTAATTACGCCAGGGATTGCCTTTTCTATAGTAAATTATTCAGAAAATAATTTTATACTGTCGCAAATTTTAATTGCGCCAGGGATTGCCTTTTCTATAGTAAATTATTCAAAAAATAATTTTCAACTGTCGCAAATTTTAAATACGCCAGGGATTGCCTTTTCTATAGTAAATTATTCAAAAAATAATTTTTTACTGTCGCAAATTTTAATTACGCCAGGGATTGCCTTTTCTATAGTAAATTATTCAAAAAATAATTTTCTACTGTCGCAAATTTTAAATATCCCAGGGATTGCCTTTTCTATAGTAAATTATTCAAAAAATAATTTTCTACTGTCGCAAATTTTAAGTGCGCCAGGGATTGCCTTTTCTATAGTAAATTATTCAAAAAATAATTTTCTACTGTTGCAAATTTTAATTGCGCCAGGGATTGCCTTTTCTATAGTAAATTATCCAAAAAATAATTTTCTACTGTCGCAAATTTTAATTACGCCAGGGATTGCCTTTTCTATAGTAAATTATTCAAAAAATAATTTTTTACACTCGCAAATTTCAATTTCGCCAGGTAAATTTTTCACAAATTAATTTTCTACTGTCGCAAATTGTAATTACGCCAGGGATTGCCTTTTCTATAGTAAATTATTCAAAAAATAATTTTTTACTCTCGCAAATTTTAATTACGCCAGGGCTTGCCTTTTCTATAGTAAACTTTTCAAAAAATAATTTTCTACTGTCGCAAATTTTAATTACGCCAGGGATTGCATTTTCTATAGTAAATTATTCAAAAAATAATTTTTTACTGTCGCAAATTTTAATTACGCCAGGGATTGCCTTTTCTATAGTAAATTATTCAAAAAATAATTTTTTACTGTCGCAAATTTTAATTACGCCAGGGATTGCCTTTTCTATAGTAAATTATTCAAAAAATAATTTTTTACTGTCGCAAATTTTAATTACGCCAGAGATTGCCTTTTCTATAGTAAATTATTCAAAAAATAATTTTCAACTGTCGCAAAATTTAAATATCCCAGGGATTGCCTTTTCTATAGTAAATTATTCAAAAAATAATTTTATACTCTCGCAAATTTTAATTAGGACAGGGATTGCCTTTTCTATAGTAAATTATTCAAAAAATAATTTTCTACTGTCGCAAATTTTAATTACGCCAGGGATTGCCTTTTCTATAGTAAATTATTCAAAAAATAATTTTTTACTGTCGCAAATTTTAAATATCCCAGGGATTGCCTTTTCTATAGTAAATTATTCAAAAAATAATTTTTTACTATCGCAAATTTTAACTACGCCAGGGATTGCCTTTTCTATAGTAAATTATTCAAAAAATAATTTTTTACTATCGCAAATTTTAAATACGCCAGGGATTGCCTTTTCTATAGTAAATTATTCAAAAAATAATTTTCTACTGTTGCAAATTTTAAATATCCCAGGGATTGCCTTTTCTATAGTAAATTATTCAAAAAATAATTTTCAACTGTCGCAAATTTTAATTACGCCAGGGATTGCCTTTTCTACAGTAAATTATTCAAAAAATAATTTTATACTGTCGCAAATTTTAAATATCCCAGGGATTGCCTTTTCTATAGTAAATTATTCAAAAAAATAATTTTCAACTGTAGCAAATTTTAATTGCGCCTGGAATTGCCTTTTCTATAGTAAACTTTTCAAAAAATAGTTTTTTACTGTCGCAAATTTTAATTACGCCAGGGATTGCCTTTTCTATAGTAAATTATTCAAAAAATAATTTTCAACTGTCGCAAATTTTAAATATCCCAGGGATTGCCCTTTCTATAGTAAATTATTCAAAAAATAATTTTATACTGTCGCAAATTTTAATTACGCCAGGGATTGCCTTTTTTATAGAAAATTATTCAAAAAATAATTTTCTACTGTCGCAAATTTTAATTACGCCTGGGATTGCCTTTTCTATAGTAAATTATTCAAAAAATAATTTTTTACTGTCGCAAATTTTAATTACGCCAGGGATTGCCTTTTCTATAGTAAATTATTCAAAAAATAATTGTCTACTGTCGCAAATTTTAATTGCGCCAGGGATTGCCTTTTCTATAGTAAATTATTCAAAAAATAATTTTATACTGTCGCAAATTTTAAATACGCCAGGGATTGCCTTTTCTATAGTAAATTATTCAAAAAATAATTTTCTACTGTCGCAAATTTTAATTACGCCAGGTAAATTTTTCACAAATTAATTTTCTACTGTCGCAAATTTTAATTACGCCAGGGATTGCCTTTTCTATAGTAAATTATTCAAAAAATAATTTTCTACTGTCGCAAATTTTAATTGCGCCAGGTATTGCCTTTTCTATAGTAAATTATTCAAAAAATAATTTTCTACTGTCGCAAATTTTAAATACGCCAGGGATTGCCTTTTCTATAGTAAATTATTCAAAAAATAATTTTCTACTGTCGCAAATTTTAATTACGCCAGGTAAATTTTTCACAAATTAATTTTCTACTGTCGCAAATTTTAATTACGCCAGGGATTGCCTTTTCTATAGTAAATTATTCAAAAAATAATTTTCTACTGTCGCAAGTTTTAATTGCGCCTGGAATTGCCTTTTCTATAGTAAACTTTTCAAAAAATAGTTTTTTACTGTCGCAAATTTTAATTACGCCAGGGATTGCCTTTTCTATAGTAAATTATTCAAAAAATAATTTTCAACTTTCGCAAATTTTAAATATGCCAGGGATTGCCTTTTCTATAGTAAATTATTCAAAAAATAATTTTATACTGTCGCAAATTTTAATTACGCCAGGGATTGCCTTTTTTATAGTAAATTATTCAAAAAATAATTTTCTACTGTCGCAAATTTTAATTACGCCAGGGATTGCCTTTTCTATAGTAAATTATTCAAAAAATAATTTTTTACTGTCGCAAATTTTAAATATCCCAGGGATTGCCTTTTCTATAGTAAATTATTCAAAAAATAATTTTTTACTTTCGCAAATTTTAAATATCCCAGGGATTGCCTTTTCTATAGTAAATTATTCAAAAAATAATTTTTTACTCTCGCAAATTTCAATTTCGCCAGGTAAATTTTTCACAAATTAATTTTCAACTGTCGCAAATTTTAATTACGCCAGGGATTGCCTTTTCTACAGTAAATTATTCCATAAATAATTTTATACTGTCGCAAATTTTAAATATCCCAGGGATTGCCTTTTCTATAGTAAAATATTCAAAAAATAATTTTCAACTGTCGCAAATTTTAATTGCGCCAAGGATTGCCTTTTCTATAGTAAACTTTTCAAAAAATAATTTTTTTACTGTCGCAAATTTTAATTACGCCAGGGATTGCCTTTTCTATAGTAAATTATTCAAAAAATAATTTTATACTGTAGCAAATTTTAATTACGCCAGGGATTGCCTTTTCTATAGTAAATTATTCAAAAAATAATTTCTACTGTCGCAAATTTTAATTGCGCCAGGGATTGCCTTTTCTATAGTAAATTATTCAAAAAATAATTTTCAACTGTCGCAAATTTTAATTGCGCCAGGGATTGCCTTTTCTATAGTAAACTTTTCAAAAAATAATTTTTTACTGTCGCAAATTTTAATTACGCCAGGGATTGCCTTTTCTATAGTAAATTATTCAAAAAATAATTTTATACTGTCGCAAATTTTAATTACGCCAGGGAATGCCTTTTCTATAGTAAATTATTCAAAAAATAATTTTCTACTGTCGCAAATTTTAATTACGCCAGGTAAATTTTTCACAAATTAATTTTCTACTGTCGCAAATTTTAATTACGCCAGGGATTGCCTTTTCTATAGTAAATTATTCAAAAAATGATTTTCTACTGTCGCAAATTTTAATTGCGCCAGGTATTGCCTTTTCTATAGTAAATTATTCAAAAAATAATTTTCTATTGTCGCAAATTTTAATTACGCCAGGGATTGCCTTTTCTATAGTAAATTATTCAAAAAATAATTTTTTACACTCGCAAATTTCAATTTCGCCAGGTAAATTTTTCACAAATTAATTTTCTACTGTCGCAAATTGTAATTATGCCAGGGATTGCCTTTTCTATAGTAAATTATTCAAAAAATAATTTTTTACTCTCGCAAATTTTAATTACGCCAGGGATTGCCTTTTCTATAGTAAACTTTTTAAAAAATAATTTTCTACTGTCGCAAATTTTAATTACGCCAGGGATTGCCTTTTCTATAGTAAATTACTCAAAAAATAATTTTTTACTGTCGCAAATTTTAATTACGCCAGGGATTGCCTTTTCTATAGTAAATTATTCAAAAAATAATTTTTTACTGTCGCAAATTTTAAGTGCGCCAGGGATTGCCTTTTCTATAGTAAATTATTCAAAAAATAATTTTCTACTGTCGCAAATTTTAAATACGCCAGGGATTGCCTTTTCTATAGTAAATTTTGCAAAAAATAATTTTCTACTGTCGCAAATTTTAAGTGCGCCAGGGATTGCCTTTTCTATAGTAAATTATTCAAAAAATAATTTTCTACTGTCGCAAATTTTAATTACGCCAGGGATTGCCTTTTCTATAGTAAATTATTGAAAAAATAATTTTCTACTGTCGCAAATTTTAATTACGCCAGGGATTGCCTTTTATATAGTAAATTTTGCAAAAAATAATTTTCTACTGTCGCAAATTTTAAGTGCGCCAGGGATTGCCTTTTCTATAGTAAATTATTCAAAAAATAATTTTTTACTGTCGCAAATTTTAAATACGCCAGGGATTGCCTTTTCTATAGTAAATTTTGCAAAAAATAATTTTCTACTGTCGCAAATTTTAAGTGCGCCAGGGATTGCCTTTTCTATAGTAAATTATTCAAAAAATAATTTTCTACTGTCGCAAATTTTAATTACGCCAGGGATTGCCTTTTATATAGTAAATTTTTCAAAAATTAATTTTATACTGTCGCAAATTTTAAATACGCCAGGGATTGCCTTTTCTATAGTAAATTATTCAAAAAATAATTTTCTACTGTCGCAAATTTTAATTGCGCCAGGGATTGCCTTTTCTATAGTAAATTATTCAAAAAATAATTTTATACTGTCGCAAATTTTAATTACGCCAGGGATTGCCTTTTCTATAGTAAATTATTCAAAAAATAATTTTCTACTGTCGCAAATTTTAATTGCGCCAGGTATTGCCTTTTCTATAGTAAATTATTCAAAAAATAATTTTTTACTCTCGCAAATTTCAATTTCGCCAGGTAAATTTTTCACAAATTAATTTTCTACTGTCGCAAATTTTAATTACGCCAGGCATTGCCTTTTCTATTGTAAATTATTCAAAAAATAATTTTATACTGTCGCAAATTGTAATTGCGCCAGGGATTGCCTTTTCTATAGTAAATTATTCAAAAAATAAATTTCAACTGTCGCAAATATTAATTACGCCAGGGATTGCCTTTTCTATAGTAAATTATTCAAAATATAATTTTATACTGTCGCAAATTTTAAGTGCGCCAGGGATTGCCTTTTCTATAGTAAATTATTCAAAAAATACTTTTATACTGTCGCAAATTTTAATTACGCCAGGGATTGCCTTTTCTATAGTAAATTATTCAAAAAATAATTTTCTACTGTCGCAAATTTTAATTGCGCCAGGGATTGCCTTTTCTATAGTAAATTATTCAAAAAATAATTTTCTACTGTCGCAAATTTTAATTACGCCAGGGATTGTCTTTTCTATAGTAAATTATTCAAAAGCTAATCTTCAACTGTCGCAAATTTTAATTATGCCAGGGATTGCCTTTTCTATAGTAAATTATTCAAAAAATAATTTTCAACTGTCGCAAATTTTAAATATCCCAGGGATTGCCTTTTCTATAGTAAATTATTCAAAAAATAATTTTTTACTCTCGCAAATTTCAATTTCGCCAGGTAAATTTTTCACAAATTAATTTTTTACTGTCGCAAATCTTAAATACGCCAGGGATTGCCTTTTCTATAGTAAATTATTCAAAAAATAATTTTTTAATGTCGCAAATTTTAATTGCGCCAGGGATTGCTTTTTCTATAGCAAACTTTTCAAAAAATAATTTTCTACTGTCGCAAATTTTAATTACGCCAGGAATTGCCTTTTCTATAGTAAATTATTCAAAAAATAATTTTATACTGTCGCAAATTTTAATTACGCCAGGGATTGCCTTTTCTATAGTAAATTATTCAAAAAATAATTTTTTACTGTCGCAAATTTTAATTACGCCAGGGATTGCCTTTTTATAGTAAATTATTCAGAAAATAATTTTATACTGTCGCAAATTTTAATTGCGCCAGGGATTGCCTTTTCTATAGTAAATTATTCAAAAAATAATTTTCAACTGTCGCAAATTTTAAATACGCCAGGGATTGCCTTTTCTATAGTAAATTATTCAAAAAATAATTTTTTACTGTCGCAAATTTTAATTACGCCAGGGATTGCCTTTTCTATAGTAAATTATTCAAAAAATAATTTTCTACTGTCGCAAATTTTAAATATCCCAGGGATTGCCTTTTCTATAGTAAATTATTCAAAAAATAATTTTTTACTGTCGCAAATTTTAAATACGCCAGGGATTGCCTTTTCTATAGTAAATTTTGCAAAAAATAATTTTCTACTGTCGCAAATTTTAAGTGCGCCAGGGATTGCCTTTTCTATAGTAAATTATTCAAAAAATAATTTTCTACTGTCGCAAATTTTAATTACGCCAGGGATTGCCTTTTATATAGTAAATTTTTCAAAAATTAATTTTATACTGTCGCAAATTTTAAATACGCCAGGGATTGCCTTTTCTATAGTAAATTATTCAAAAAATAATTTTCTACTGTCGCAAATTTTAATTGCGCCAGGGTTTGCCTTTTCTATAGTAAATTATTCAAAAAATAATTTTATACTGTCGCAAATTTTAATTACGCCAGGGATTGCCTTTTCTATAGTAAATTATTCAAAAAATAATTTTCTACTGTCGCAAATTTTAATTGCGCCAGGTATTGCCTTTTCTATAGTAAATTATTCAAAAAATAATTTTTTACTCTCGCAAATTTCAATTTCGCCAGGTAAATTTTTCACAAATTAATTTTCTACTGTCGCAAATTTTAATTACGCCAGGCATTGCCTTTTCTATAGTAAATTATTCAAAAAATAATTTTATACTGTCGCAAATTGTAATTGCGCCAGGGATTGCCTTTTCTATAGTAAATTATTCAAAAAATAAATTTCAACTGTCGCAAATATTAATTACGCCAGGGATTGCCTTTTCTATAGTAAATTATTCAAAATATAATTTTATACTGTCGCAAATTTTAAGTGCGCCAGGGATTGCCTTTTCTATAGTAAATTATTCAAAAAATACTTTTATACTGTCGCAAATTTTAATTACGCCAGGGATTGCCTTTTCTATAGTAAATTATTCAAAAAATAATTTTCTACTGTCGCAAATTTTAATTGCGCCAGGGATTGCCTTTTCTATAGTAAATTATTCAAAAAATAATTTTCTACTGTAGCAAATTTTAATTACGCCAGGGATTGTCTTTTCTATAGTAAATTATTCAAAAGCTAATCTTCAACTGTCGAAAATTTTAATTATGCCAGGGATTGCCTTTTCTATAGTAAATTATTCAAAAAATAATTTTCAACTGTCGCAAATTTTAAATATCCCAGGGATTGCCTTTTCTATAGTAAATTATTCAAAAAATAATTTTTTACTCTCGCAAATTTCAATTTCGCCAGGTAAATTTTTCACAAATTAATTTTTTACTGTCGCAAATCTTAAATACGCCAGGGATTGCCTTTTCTATAGTAAATTATTCAAAAAATAATTTTTTACTGTCGCAAATTTTAATTGCGCCAGGGATTGCTTTGTCTATAGCAAACTTTTCAAAAAATAATTTTCTACTGTCGCAAATTTTAATTACGCCAGGGATTGCCTTTTCTATAGTAAATTATTCAAAAAATAATTTTATACTGTCGCAAATTTTAATTACGCCAGGGATTGCCTTTTCTATAGTAAATTATTCAAAAAATAATTTTTTACTGTCGCAAATTTTAATTACGCCTGGGATTGCCTTTTCTATAGTAAATTATTCAGAAAATAATTTTATACTGTCGCAGATTTTAATTGCGCCAGGGATTGCCTTTTCTATAGTAAATTATTCAAAAAATAATTTTCAACTGTCGCAAATTTTAAATACGCCAGGGATTGCCTTTTCTATAGTAAATTATTCAAAAAATAATTTTTTACTGTCGCAAATTTTAATTACGCCAGGGATTGCCTTTTCTATAGTAAATTATTCAAAAAATAATTTTCTACTGTCGCAAATTTTAAATATCCCAGGGATTGCCTTTTCTATAGTAAATTATTCAAAAAATAATTTTCTACTGTCGCAAATTTTAAGTGCGCCAGGGATTGCCTTTTCTATAGTAAATTATTCAAAAAATAATTTTCTACTGTTGCAAATTTTAATTGCGCCAGGTATTGCCTTTTCTATAGTAAATTATCCAAAAAATAATTTTCTACTGTCGCAAATTTTAATTACGCCAGGGATTGCCTTTTCTATAGTAAATTATTCAAAAAATAATTTTTTACACTCGCAAATTTCAATTTCGCCAGGTAAATTTTTCACAAATTAATTTTCTACTGTCGCAAATTGTAATTACGCCAGGGATTGCCTTTTCTATAGTAAATTATTCAAAAAATAATTTTTTACTCTCGCAAATTTTAATTACGCCAGGGATTGCCTTTTCTATAGTAAACTTTTCAAAAAATAATTTTCTACTGTCGCAAATTTTAATTACGCCAGGGATTGCATTTTCTATAGTAAAATTATTCAAAAAATAATTTTTTACTGTCGCAAATTTTAATTACGCCAGGGATTGCCTTTTCTATAGTAAATTATTCAAAAAATAATTTTTTACTGTCGCAAATTTTAATTACGCCAGGGATTGCCTTTTCTATAGTAAATTATTCAAAAATAATTTTTTACTGTCGCAAATTTTAATTACGCCAGAGATTGCCTTTTCTATAGTAAATTATTCAAAAAATAATTTTCAACTGTCGCAAATTTTAAATATCCCAGGGATTGCCTTTTCTATAGTAAATTATTCAAAAAATAATTTTATACTCTCGCAAATTTTAATTAGGACAGTGATTGCCTTTTCTATAGTAAATTATTCAAAAAATAATTTTCTACTGTCGCAAATTTTAATTACGCCAGGGATTGCCTTTTCTATAGTAAAATTATTCAAAAAATAATTTTTTACTGTCGCAAATTTTAAATATCCCAGGGATTGCCTTTTCTATAGTAAATTATTCAAAAATAATTTTTTACTATCGCAAATTTTAACTACGCCAGGGATTGCCTTTTCTATAGTAAATTATTCAAAAAATAATTTTTTACTGTCGCAAATTTTAAATATCCCAGGGATTGCCTTTTCTATAGTAAATTATTCAAAAAATAATTTTATACTCTCGCAAATTTTAATTAGGAACAGTGATTGCCTTTTCTATAGTAAATTATTCAAAAAATAATTTTCTACTGTCGCAAATTTTAATTACGCCAGGGATTGCCTTTTCTATAGTAATTATTCAAAAAATAATTTTTTACTGTCGCAAATTTTAAATATCACCAGGGATTGCCTTTTCTATAGTAAATTATTCAAAAAATAATTTTTTACTATCGCAAATTTTAACTACGCCAGGGATTGCCTTTTCTATAGTAAATTATTCAAAAAATAATTTTTTACTATCGCAAATTTTAAATACGCCAGGGATTGCCTTTTCTATAGTAAATTATTCAAAAAATAATTTTCTACTGTTGCAAATTTTAAATATCCCAGGATTGCCTTTTCTATAGTAAATTATTCAAAAAATAATTTTCAACTGTCGCAAATTTTAATTACGCCAGGGATTGCCTTTTCTACAGTAAATTATTCAAAAAATAATTTTATACTGTCGCAAATTTTAAATATCCCAGGGATTGCCTTTTCTATAGTAAATTATTCAAAAAAATAATTTTCAACTGTAGCAAATTTTAATTGCGCCTGGAATTGCCTTTTCTATAGTAAACTTTTCAAAAAATAGTTTTTTACTGTCGCAAATTTTAATTACGCCAGGGATTGCCTTTTCTATAGTAAATTATTCAAAAAATAATTTTCAACTGTCGCAAATTTTAAATATCCCAGGGATTGCCCTTTCTATAGTAAATTATTCAAAAAATAATTTTATACTGTCGCAAATTTTAATTACGCCAGGGATTGCCTTTTTTATAGTAAATTATTCAAAAAATAATTTTCTACTGTCGCAAATTTTAATTACGCCTGGGATTGCCTTTTCTATAGTAAATTATTCAAAAAATAATTTTTTACTGTCGCAAATTTTAATTACGCCAGGGATTGCCTTTTCTATAGTAAATTATTCAAAAAATAATTGTCTACTGTCGCAAATTTTAATTGCGCCAGGGATTGCCTTTTCTATAGTAAATTATTCAAAAAATAATTTTATACTGTCGCAAATTTTAAATACGCCAGGGATTGCCTTTTCTATAGTAAATTATTCAAAAAATAATTTTCTACTGTCGCAAATTTTAATTACGCCAGGTAAATTTTTCACAAATTAATTTTCTACTGTCGCAAATTTTAATTACGCCAGGGATTGCCTTTTCTATAGTAAATTATTCAAAAAATAATTTTCTACTGTCGCAAATTTTAATTGCGCCAGGTATTGCCTTTTCTATAGTAAATTATTCAAAAAATAATTTTCTACTGTCGCAAATTTTAAATACGCCAGGGATTGCCTTTTCTATAGTAAATTATTCAAAAAATAATTTTGTACTGTCGCAAATTTTAATTACGCCAGGTAAATTTTTCACAAATTAATTTTCTACTGTCGCAAATTTTAATTACGCCAGGGATTGCCTTTTCTATAGTAAATTATTCAAAAAATAATTTTCTACTGTCGCAAGTTTTAATTGCGCCTGGAATTGCCTTTTCTATAGTAAACTTTTCAAAAAATAGTTTTTTACTGTCGCAAATTTTAATTACGCCAGGGATTGCCTTTTCTATAGTAAATTATTCAAAAAATAATTTTCAACTTTCGCAAATTTTAAATATGCCAGGGATTGCCTTTTCTATAGTAAATTATTCAAAAAATAATTTTATACTGTCGCAAATTTTAATTACGCCAGGGATTGCCTTTTTTATAGTAAATTATTCAAAAAATAATTTTCTACTGTCGCAAATTTTAATTACGCCAGGGATTGCCTTTTCTATAGTAAATTATTCAAAAAATAATTTTTTACTGTCGCAAATTTTAAATATCCCAGGGATTGCCTTTTCTATAGTAAATTATTCAAAAAATAATTTTTTACTTTCGCAAATTTTAAATATCCCAGGGATTGCCTTTTCTATAGTAAATTATTCAAAAAATAATTTTTTACTCTCGCAAATTTCAATTTCGCCAGGTAAATTTTTCACAAATTAATTTTCAACTGTCGCAAATTTTAATTACGCCAGGGATTGCCTTTTCTACAGTAAATTATTCCATAAATAATTTTATACTGTCGCAAATTTTAAATATCCCAGGGATTGCCTTTTCTATAGTAAAATATTCAAAAAATAATTTTCAACTGTCGCAAATTTTAATTGCGCCAAGGATTGCCTTTTCTATAGTAAACTTTTCAAAAATAATTTTTTACTGTCGCAAATTTTAATTACGCCAGGGATTGCCTTTTCTATAGTAAATTATTCAAAAAATAATTTTATACTGTAGCAAATTTTAATTACGCCAGGGATTGCCTTTTCTATAGTAAATTATTCAAAAAATAATTTTCTACTGTCGCAAATTTTAATTGCGCCAGGGATTGCCTTTTCTATAGTAAATTATTCAAAAAATAATTTTCAACTGTCGCAAATTTTAATTGCGCCAGGGATTGCCTTTTCTATAGTAAACTTTTCAAAAAATAATTTTTTACTGTCGCAAATTTTAATTACGCCAGGGATTGCCTTTTCTATAGTAAATTATTCAAAAAATAATTTTATACTGTCGCAAATTTTAATTACGCCAAGGAATGCCTTTTCTATAGTAAATTATTCAAAAAATAATTTTCTACTGTCGCAAATTTTAATTACGCCAGGTAAATTTTTCACAAATTAATTTTCTACTGTCGCAAATTTTAATTACGCCAGGGATTGCCTTTTCTATAGTAAATTATTCAAAAAATGATTTTCTACTGTCGCAAATTTTAATTGCGCCAGGTATTGCCTTTTCTATAGTAAATTATTCAAAAAATAATTTTCTATTGTCGCAAATTTTAATTACGCCAGGGATTGCCTTTTCTATAGTAAATTATTCAAAAAATAATTTTTTACACTCGCAAATTTCAATTTCGCCAGGTAAATTTTTCACAAATTAATTTTCTACTGTCGCAAATTGTAATTATGCCAGGGATTGCCTTTTCTATAGTAAATTATTCAAAAAATAATTTTTTACTCTCGCAAATTTTAATTACGCCAGGGATTGCCTTTTCTATAGTAAACTTTTTAAAAAATAATTTTCTACTGTCGCAAATTTTAATTACGCCAGGGATTGCCTTTTCTATAGTAAATTACTCAAAAAATAATTTTTTACTGTCGCAAATTTTAATTACGCCAGGGATTGCCTTTTCTATAGTAAATTATTCAAAAAATAATTTTTTACTGTCGCAAATTTTAATTACGCCAGGGATTGCCTTTTCTATAGTAAATTATTCAAAAAATAATTTTTTACTGTCGCAAATTTTAATAACGCCAGGGATTGCCTTTTCTATAGTAAATTATTCAAAAAATAATTTTCAACTGTCGCAAATTTTAAATATCCCAGGGATTGCCTTTTCTATAGTAAATTATTCAAAAAATAATTTTATAATGTCGCAAATTTTAATTACGCCATGGATTGCCTTTTCTATAGTAAATTATTCAAAAAATAATTTTCTACTGTCGCAAATTTTAATTACGCCAGGGATTGCCGTTTCTATAGTAAATTATTCAAAAAATAATTTTTTACTGTCGCAAATTTTAAATATCCCAGGGATTGCCTTTTCTATAGTAAATTATTCAAAAAATAATTTTTTACTATCGCAAATTTTAATTACGCCAGGGATTGCCTTTTCTATAGTAAATTATTCAAAAAATAATTTTTTACTTTCGCAAATTTTAAATATCCCAGGGATTGCCTTTTCTATAGTAAATTATTCAAAAAATAATTTTTTTACTCTCGCAAATTTCAATTTCGCCAGGTAAATTTTTCACAAATTAATTTTCAACTGTCGCAAATTTTAATTACGCCAGGGATTGCCTTTTCTACAGTAAATTATTCCATAAATAATTTTATACTGTCGCAAATTTTAAATATCCCAGGGATTGCCTTTTCTATAGTAAATTATTCAAAAAATAATTTTCAACTGTCGCAAATTTTAATTGCGCCAGGGATTGCCTTTTCTATAGTAAACTTTTCAAAAAATAATTTTTTACTGTCGCAAATTTTAATTACGCCAGGGATTGCCTTTTCTATAGTAAATTATTCAAAAAATAATTTTATACTGTCGCAAATTTTAACTACGCCAGGGATTGCCTTTTCTATAGTAAATAATTCAAAAAATAATTTTCTACTGTCGCAAATTTTAATTGCGCCAGGTATTGCCTTTTCTATAGTAAATTATTCAAAAAATAATTTTCAACTGTCGCAAATTTTAATTGCGCCAGGGATTGCCTTTTCTATAGTAAACTTTTCAAAAAATAATTGTTTACTGTCGCAAATTTTAATTACGCCAGGGATTGCCTTTTCTATAGTAAATTATTCAAAAAATAATTTTATACTGTCGCAAATTTTAATTACGCCAGGGAATGCCTTTTCTATAGTAAATTATTCAAAAAATAATTTTCTACTGTCGCAAATTTTAATTACGCCAGGTAAATTTTTCACAAATTAATTTTCTACTGTCGCAAATTTTAATTACGCCAGGGATTGCCTTTTCTATAGTAAATTATTCAAAAAATGATTTTCTACTGTCGCAAATTTTAATTGCGCCAGGTATTGCCTTTTCTATAGTAAATTATTCAAAAAATAATTTTCTACTGTCGCAAATTTTAATTACGCCAGGGATTGCCTTTTCTATAGTAAATTATTCAAAAAATAATTTTTTACACTCGCAAATTTCAATTTCGCCAGGTAAATTTTTCACAAATTAATTTTCTACTGTCGCAAATTGTAATTATGCCAGGGATTGCCTTTTCTATAATAAATTATTCAAAAAATAATTTTTTACTCTCGCAAATTTTAATTACGCCAGGGATTGCCTTTTCTATAGTAAACTTTTTAAAAAATAATTTTCTACTGTCGCAAATTTTAATTACGCCAGGGATTGCCTTTTCTATAGTAAATTACTCAAAAAATAATTTTTTACTGTCGCAAATTTTAATTACGCCAGGGATTGCCTTTTCTATAGTAAATTATTCAAAAAATAATTTTATACTGTCGCAAATTTTAATTACGCCAGGGATTGCCTTTTCTATAGTAAATTATTCAAAAAATAATTTTCTACTGTCGCAAATTTTAATTACGCCAGGGATTGCCGTTTCTATAGTAAATTATTCAAAAAATAATTTTTTACTGTCGCAAATTTTAAATATCCCAGGGATTGCCTTTTCTATAGTAAATTATTCAAAAAATAATTTTTTACTATCGCAAATTTTAATTACGCCAGGGATTGCCTTTTCTATAGTAAATTATTCAAAAAATAATTTTTTACTATCGCAAATTTTAAATACGCCAGGGATTGCCTTTTCTATAGTAAAATATTCAAAAAATAATTTTCTACTGTTGCAAATTTTAAATATCCCAGGGATTTCCTTTTCTATAGTAAATTATTCAAAAAATAATTTTCAACTGTCGCAAATTTTAATTACGCCAGGGATTGCCTTTTCTACAGTAAATTATTCAAAAAATAATTTTATACTGTCGCAAATTTTAAATATCCCAGGGATTGCCTTTTCTATAGTAAATTATTCAAAAAATAGTTTTCAACTGTCGCAAATTTTAATTGCGCCTGGAATTGCCTTTTCTATAGTAAACTTTTCAAAAAATAGTTTTTTACTGTCGCAAATTTTAATTACGCCAGGGATTGCCTTTTCTATAGTAAATTATTCAAAAAATAATTTTCAACTGTCGCAAATTTTAAATATCCCAGGGATTGCCTTTTCTATAGTAAATTATTCAAAAAATAATTTTATACTGTCGCAAATTTTAATTGCGCCAGGGATTGCCTTTTCTATAGTAAATTATTCAAAAAATAATTTTTTACTGTCGCAAATTTTAATTACGCCAGGGATTGCCTTTTCTATAGTAAATTATTCAAAAAATAATTTTCTACTGTCGCAAATTTTAATTGCGCCAGGGGTTGCCTTTTCTATAGTAAATTATTCAAAAAATAATTTTATACTGTCGCAAATTTTAAATACGCCAGGGATTGCCTTTTCTATAGTAAATTATTCAAAAAATAATATTCTACTGTCGCAAATTTTAATTACGCCAGGTAAATTTTTCACAAATTAATTTTCTACTGTCGCAAATTTTAATTACGCCAGGGATTGCCTTTTCTATAGTAAATTATTCAAAAAATAATTTTCTACTGCCGCAAATTTTAATTGCGCCAGGTATTGCCTTTTCTATAGTAAATTATTCAAAAAATAATTTTCTACTGTCGCAAATTTTAAGTGCGCCAGGGATTGCCTTTTCTATAGTAAATTATTCAAAAAATAATTTTTTACTGTCGCAAATTTTAAATATCCCAGGGATTGCCTTTTCTATAGTAAATTATTCAAAAAATAATTTTTTACTTTCGCAAATTTTAAATATCCCAGGGATTGCCTTTTCTATAGTAAATTATTCAAAAAATAATTTTTTACTCTCGCAAATTTCAATTTCGCCAGGTAAATTTTTCACAAATTAATTTTCAACTGTCGCAAATTTTAATTACGCCAGGGATTGCCTTTTCTACAGTAAATTATTCAATAAATAATTTTATACTGTCGCAAATTTTAAATATCCCAGGGATTGCCTTTTCTATAGTAAATTATTCAAAAAATAATTTTCAACTGTCGCAAATTTTAATTGCGCCAGGGATTGCCTTTTCTATAGTAAACTTTTCAAAAAATAATTTTTTACTGTCGCAAATTTTAATTACGCCAGGGATTGCCTTTTCTATAGTAAATTATTCATAAAATAATTTTCTACTGTCGCAAATTTTAATTGCGCCAGGGATTGCCTTTTCTATAGTAAATTATTCAAAAAATAATTTGATACTGTCGCAAATTTTAAATACGCCAGGGATTGCCTTTTCTATAGTAAATTATTCAAAAAATAATTTTCTACTGTCGCAAATTTTAATTACGCCAGGTAAATTTTTCACAAATTAATTTTCTACTGTCGCAAATTTTAATTACGCCAGGGATTGCCTTTTCTATAGTAAATTATTCAAAAAATGATTTTCTACTGTCGCAAATTTTAATTGCGCCAGGTATTGCCTTTTCTATAGTAAATTATTCAAAAAAATAATTTTCTACTGTCGCAAATTTTAAGTGCGCCAGGGATTGCCTTTTCTATAGTAAATTATTCAAAAAATAATTTTTTACTGTCGCAAATTTTAAATATCCCAGGGATTGCCTTTTCTATAGTAAATTATTCAAAAAATAATTTTTTACTTTCGCAAATTTTAAATATCCCAGGGATTGCCTTTTCTATAGTAAATTATTCAAAAAATAATTTTTTACTCTCGCAAATTTCAATTTCGCAAGGTAAATTTTTCACAAATTAATTTTCAACTGTCGCAAATTTTAATTACGCCAGGGATTGCCTTTTCTACAGTAAATTATTCAATAAATAATTTTATACTGTCGCAAATTTTAAATATCCCAGGGATTGCCTTTTCTATAGTAAATTATTCAAAAAATAATTTTCAACTGTCGCAAATTTTAATTGCGCCAGGGATTGCCTTTTCTATAGTAAACTTTTCAAAAAATAATTTTTTACTGTCGCAAATTTTAATTACGCCAGGGATTGCCTTTTCTATAGTAAATTATTCAAAAAATAATTTTCAACTGTCGCAAATTTTAAATATCCCAGAGATTGCCTTTTCTATAGTAAATTATTCAAAAAATAATTTTCTACTGTCGCAAATTTTAATTGCGCCAGGGATTGCCTTTTCTATAGTAAATTATTCAAAAAAATAATTTTCAACTGTCGCAAATTTTAAATATCCCAGGCATTGCCTTTTCTATAGTAAATTATTCAAAAAATAATTTTCTATTTTCGCAAATTTTAAATACGCCAGGGATTGCCTTTTCTATAGTAAATTATTCAAAAAATAATTTTTTACTGTCGCAAATTTTAATTACGCCACGGATTGCCTTTTCCATAGTAAATTATTCAAAAAATAATTTTCTACTGTCGCAAATTTTAATTGCGCCAGGGATTGCTTTTTCTATAGTAAACTGTTCAAAAAATAATTTTCTACTGTCGCAAATTTTAATTACGCCAGGGATTGCCTTTTCTATAGTAAATTATTCAAAAAATAATTTTCTACTGTCGCAAATTATAATTACGCCAGGGATTGCCTTTTCTATAGAAAATTATTCAAAAAATAATTTTCTACTGTCGCAAATTTTAAATATCCCAGGGATTGCCTTTTCTATAGTAAATTATTCAAAAAATAATTTTTTACTGTCGCAAATTTTAAATATCCCAGGGATTGCCTTTTCTATAGTAAATTATTCAAAAAATAATTTTTTACTCTCGCAAATTTTAATTGCGCCAGGGATTGCCTTTTCTATAGTAAATTATTCAAAAAATAATTTTCTACTGTCGCAAATTTTAAATATCCCAGGGATTGCCTTTTCTATAGTAAATTATTCAAAAAATAATTTTCAACTGTCGCAAATTTTAAATATCCCAGGGATTGCCTTTTCTATAGTAAATTATTCAAAAAATAATTTTATACTGTCGCAAATTTTAAATACGCCAGGGATTGCCTTTTCTATAGGAAATTATTCAAAAAATAATTTTTTACTCTCGCAAATTTTAAATATCCCAGGGATTGCCTTTTCTATAGTAAAGTATTCAAAAAATAATTTTTTACTCTCGCAAATTTCAATTTCGCCAGGTAAATTTTTCACAAATTAATTTTCTAATCTCGCAAATTTTAATTACGCCAGGGATTGCCTTTTCTATAGTAAATTATTCAAAAAATAATTTTCTATTGTCGCAAATTTTAATTACGCCAGGGATTGCCTTTTCTATAGTAAATTATTCAAAAAATAATTTTTTACTGTCGGAAATTTTAATTACGCCAGGGATTGCCTTTTCTATAGTAAATTATTCAAAAAATAATTTTCTACTGTCGCAAATTTTAATTACGCCAGGGATTGCCTTTTCTATAGCAAATTATTCAAAAAATAATTTTTTACTGTCGCAAATTTCAATTTCGCCAGGGATTGCCTTTTCTATAGTAAATTATTCAAAAAATAATTTTTTACTATCGCAAGTTTTAATTGCGCCAGGGATTGCCTTTTCTATAGTAAATTATTCAAAAAATAATTTTCTACTGTCGCAAATTTTAATTACGCCAGGGATTGCCTTTTCTATAGTAAATTATTAAAAAAATAATTTTTGACTATCGCAAGTTTTAATTACGCCAGGTATTGCCTTTTCTATAGTAAATTATTCAAAAAATAATTTTCTACTGTCGCAAATTTTAATTGCGCCAGGGATTGCCTTTTCTATAGTAAACTTTTCAAAAAATAATTTTCTACTGTCGCAAATTTTAATTACGCCAGGGATTGCCTTTTCTATAGTAAATTATTCAAAAAATAATTTTCTACTGTCGCAAATTTTAATTACGCCAGGGATTGCCTTTTCTATAGTAAATTATTCAAAAAATAATTTTCTACTGCTGCAAATTTTAATTGCGCCAGGGATTGCCTTTTCTATAGTAAATTATTCAAAAAATAATTTTCTACTGTTGCAAATTTTAATTGCGCCAGGGATTGCCTTTTCTATAGTAAATTATTCAAAAAATAATTTTATACTGTCGCAAATTTTAAATATCCCAGGGATTGCCTTTTCTATATTAAATTATTCAAAAAATAATTTTCAACTGTCGCAAATTTTAATTACGCCAGGGATTGCCTTTTCTATAGTAAATTATTCAAAAAATAATTTTTTACTGTCGCAAATTTTAAATACGCCAGGGATTTCCTTTTCTGTAGTAAATTATTCAAAAAATAATTTTCTACTGTTGCAAATTTTAATTGCGCCAGGGATTACCTTTTCTATAGTAAAAGTTTCAAAAAATAATTTTCTACTGTCGCAAATTTTAATTACGCCAGGGATTGCCTTTTCTATAGTAAATTATTCAAAAAATAATTTTCTACTGTCGCAAATTTTAATTACGCCAGGTAAATTTTTCACAAATTAATTTTCTACTGTCGCAAATTGTAATTGCGCCAGGGATTGCCTTTTCTATAGTAAACTTTTCAAAAAATAATTTTCTACTGTCGCAAATTTTAATTACGCCAGGGATTGCCTTTTCTATAGTAAATTATTCAAAAAATAATTTTTTACTGTTGCAAATTTTAATTACGCCAGGGATTGCCTTTTCTGTAGTAAATTATTCAAAAAATAATTTTCAACTCTCGCAAATTTTAATTAC
This sequence comes from Dioctria linearis, assembly GCA_963930735.1. NCBI lineage: Eukaryota > Metazoa > Arthropoda > Insecta > Diptera > Asilidae > Dioctria > Dioctria linearis. Next base: position 63,837 of record CAWVNZ010001388.1, read on the forward strand.
GCCAGGGATTGCCTTTTCTATAGTAAATTATTCAAAAAATATTTTTCTACTGTCGCAAATTTCAAATATCCCAGGGATTGCCTTTTCTATAGTAAATTATTCAAAAAATAATTTTTTACTGTCGCAAATTTTAAATATCCAAGGGATTGCCTTTTCTATAGTAAATTATTCAAAAAATAATTTTTTACTCTCGCAAATTTCAATTTCGCCAGGTAAATTTTTCACAAATTAATTTTCTACTGTCGCAAATTTTAATTACGCCAGGGATTGCCTTTTCTATAGTAAATTATTCAAAAAATAATTTTCTACTGTCGCAAATTTTAATTGCGCCAGGAATTGCCTTTTCTATAGTAAACTTTTCAAAAAATAATTTTTTACTGTCGCAAATTTTAATTACGCCAGGGATTGCCATTTCTATAGTAAATTATTCAAAAAATAATTTTTTACTGTCGCAAATTTTAATTACGCCAAGGATTGCCTTTTCTATAGTAAATTATTCAAAAAATAATTTTCTACTGTCGCAAATTTTAAGTGCGCCAGGGATTGCCTTTTCTATAGTAAATTATTCAAAAAATAATTTTTTACTGTCGCAAATTTTAATTACGCCAGGGATTGCCTTTTCTATAGTAAATTATTCAAAAAATAATTTTTTACTGTCGCAAATTTTAATTACGCCAGGAATTGCCTTTTCTATAGTAAATTATTCAAAAAATAATTTTCTACTGTCGCAAATTTTAATTACGCCAGGGATTGCCTTTTCTACAGTAACTTATTCAAAAAAAAATTTTTTACTGTCGCAAATTTTAAATATCCCACGGATTGCCTTTTCTATAGTAAATTATTCAAAAAATAATTTTTTACACTCGCAAATTTCAATTTCGCCAGGTAAATTTTTCACAAATTAATTTTCTACTGTCGCAAATTTTAATTACGCCAGGAATTGCCTTTTCTATAGTAAATTATTCAAAAAATAATTTTCAACTGTCGCAAATTTTAAGTGCGCCAGGGATTGCCTTTTCTACAGTAAATTATTCAAAAAATAATTTGTTACTGTCGCAAATTTTAAATATCCCAGGGATTGCCTTTTCTATAGTAAATTATTCAAAAAATAATTTTCAACTGTCGCAAATTTTAATTGCGCCAGGGATTGCCTTTTCTATAGTAAATTATTCAAAAAATAATTTTCTACTGTCGCAAATTTTAAGTGCGCCAGGGATTGCCTTTTCTATAGTAAATTATTCAAAAAATAATTTTCTACTGTCGCAAATTTTAATTACGCCAGGGATTGCCTTTTCTATAGTAAATTATTCAAAAAATAATTTTCTGCTGTCGCAAATTTTAATTGCGCCAGGGATTGCCTTTTCTATAGTAAACTTTTCAAAAAATAATTTTTTACTGTCGCAAATTTTAATTACGCCAGGGATTGCCTTTTCTATAGTAAATTATTCAAAAAATAATTTTTTACTGTCGCAAATTTTAATTACGCCAGGGATTGCCTTTTCTATAGTAAATTATTCAAAAAATAATTTTCTACTGTCGCAAATTTTAAGTGCGCCAGGGATTGCCTTTTCTATAGTAAATTATTCAAAAAATAATTTTTTACTGTCGCAAATTTTAATTACGCCAGGGATTGCCTTTTCTATAGTAAATTATTCAAAAAATAATTTTTTACTGTCGCAAATTTTAATTACGCCAGGGATTGCCTTTTCTATAGTAAATTATTCAAAAAATAATTTTCTACTGTCGCAAATTTTAATTACGCCAGGGATTGCCTTTTCTACAGTAAATTATTCAAAAAATAATTTTTTACTGTCGCAAATTTTAAATATTCCACGGATTGCCTTTTCTATAGTAAATTATTCAAAAAATAATTTTTTACACTCGCAAATTTCAATTTCGCCAGGTAAATTTTTCACAAATTAATTTTCTACTGTCGCAAATTTTAATTACGCCAGGGATTGCCTTTTCTATAGTAAATTATTCAAAAAATAATTTTCAACTGTCGCAAATTTTAATTGCGCCAGGGATTGCCTTTTCTATAGTAAATTATTCAAAAAATAATTTTTTACACTCGCAAATTTCAATTTCGCCAGGTAAATTTTTCACAAATTAATTTTCTACTGTCGCAAATTTTAATTACGCCAGGGATTGCCTTTTCTATAGTAAATTATTCAAAAAATAATTTTCTACTGTCGCAAATTTTAATTGCGCCAGGGATTGCCTTTTCTATAGTAAACTTTTCAAAAAATAATTTTTTACTGTCGCAAATTTTAATTACGCCAGGGATTGCCTTTTCTATAGTAAATTATTCAAAAAATAATTTTTTACTGTCGCAAATTTTAATTACGCCAGGGATTGCCTTTTCTATAGTAAATTATTCAAAAAATAATTTTCTACTGTCGCAAATTTTAAGTGCGCCAGGGATTGCCTTTTCTATAGTAAATTATTCAAAAAATAATTTTATACTGTCGCAAATTTTAATTACGCCAGGGATTGCCTTTTCTATAGTAAATTATTCAAAAAATAATTTTCTACTGTCGCAAATTTTAAGTGCGCCAGGGATTGCCTTTTCTATAGTAAATTATTCAAAAAATAATGTTCTACTGTCGCAAATTTTAATTACGCCAGGGATTGCCTTTTCTATAGTTAATTATTCAAAAAATAATTTTCTACTGTCGCAAATTTTAATTGCGCCAGGGATTGCCTTTTCTATAGTAAACTTTTCAAAAAATAATTTTTTACTGTCGCAAATTTTAATTACGCCAGGGATTGCCTTTTCTATAGTAAATTATTCAAAAAATAATTTTTTACTGTCGCAAATTTTAATTACGCCAGGGATTGCCTTTTCTATAGTAAATTATTCAAAAAATAATTTTCTACTGTCGCTAATTTTAAGTGCGCCAGGGATTGCCTTTTCTATAGTAAATTATTCAAAAAATAATTTTATACTGTCGCAAATTTTAATTACGCCAGGGATTGCCTTTTCTATAGTAAATTATTCAAAAAATAATTTTTTACTGTCGCAAATTTTAATTACGCCAGGGATTGCCTTTTCTATAGTAAATTATTCAAAAAATAATTTTCTACTGTCGCAAATTTTAATTACGCCAGGGATTGCCTTTTCTACAGTAAATTATTCAAAAAATAATTTTTTACTGTCGCAAATTTTAAATATCACACGGATTGCCTTTTCTATAGTAAATTATTCAAAAAATAATTTTTTACACTCGCAAATTTCAATTTCGCCAGGTAAATTTTTCACAAATTAATTTTCTACTGTCGCAAATTTTAATTACGCCAGGGATTGCCTTTTCTATAGTAAATTATTCAAAAAATAATTTTCAACTGTCGCAAATTTTAATTGCGCCAGGGATTGCCTTCTCTATAGTAAATTATTCAAAAAATAATTTTCTACTGTCGCAAATTTTAAGTGCGCCAGGGATTGCCTTTTCTATAGTAAATTATTCAAAAAAGAATTTTTTACTGTCGCAAATTTTAATTACACCAGGGATTGCCTTTTCTATAGTAAATTATTCAAAAAATATTTTTTTACTGTCGCAAATTTTAATTACGCCAGGGATTGCCTTTTCTATAGTAAATTATTCAAAAAATAATTTTCAACTGTCGCAAATTTTAAGTGCGCCAGGGATTGCCTTTTCTACAGTAAATTATTCAAAAAATAATTTGTTACTGTCGCAAATTTTAAATATCCCAGGGATTGCCTTTTCTATAGTAAATTATTCAAAAAATAATTTTCTACTGTCGCAAATTTTAATTGCGCCAGGGATTGCCTTTTCTATAGTAAACTTTTCAAAAAATAATTTTTTACTGTCGCAAATTTTAATTACGCCAGGGATTGCCTTTTCTATAGTAAATTATTCAAAAAATAATTTTTTACTGTCGCAAATTTTAATTACGCCAGGGATTGCCTTTTCTATAGTAAATTATTCAAAAAATAATTTTCTACTGTCGCAAATTTTAAGTGCGCCAGGGATTGCCTTTTCTATAGTAAATTATTCAAAAAATAATTTTTTACTGTCGCAAATTTTAATTACGCCAGGGATTGCCTTTTCTATAGTAAATTATTCAAAAAATAATTTTTTACTGTCGCAAATTTTAATTACGCCAGGGATTGCCTTTTCTATAGTAAATTATTCAAAAAATAATTTTCTACTGTCGCAAATTTTAATTACGCCAGGGATTGCCTTTTCTACAGTAAATTATTCAAAAAATAATTTTTTACTGTCGCAAATTTTAAATATCCCACGGATTGCCTTTTCTATAGTAAATTATTCAAAAAATAATTTTTTACACTCGCAAATTTCAATTTCGCCAGGTAAACTTTTCACAAATTAATTTTCTACTGTCGCAAATTTTAATTACGCCAGGGATTGCCTTTTCTATAGTAAATTATTCAAAAAATAATTTTCAACTGTCGCAAATTTTAATTGCGCCAGGGTTTGCCTTTTCTATAGTAAATTATTCAAAAAATAATTTTCTACTGTCGCAAATTTTAAGTGCGCCAGGGATTGCCTTTTCTATAGTAAATTATTCAAAAAATAATTTTTTACTGTCGCAAATTTTAATTACACCAGGGATTGCCTTTTCTATAGTAAATTATTCAAAAAATATTTTTTTACTGTCGCAAATTTTAATTACGCCAGGGATTGCCTTTTCTATAGTAAATTATTCAAAAAATAATTTTCAACTGTCGCAAATTTTAAGTGCGCCAGGGATTGCCTTTTCTACAATAAATTATTCAAAAAATAATTTGTTACTGTCGCAAATTTTAAATATCCCAGGGATTGCCTTTTCTATAGTAAATTATTCAAAAAATAATTTTCAACTGTCGCAAATTTTAATTGCGCCAGGGATTGCCTTTTCTATAGTAAATTATTCAAAAAATAATTTTCTACTGTCGCAAATTTTAAGTGCGCCAGGGATTGCCCATTCTATAGTAAATTATTCAAAAAATAATTTTCTACTGTCGCAAATTTTAATTACGCCAGGGATTGCCTTTTCTATAGTAAATTATTCAAAAAATAATTTTCTACTGTCGCAAATTTTAATTGCGCCAGGGATTGCCTTTTCTATAGTAAACTTTTCAAAAAATAATTTTTTACTGTCGCAAATTTTAATTACGCCAGGGATTGCCTTTTCTATAGTAAATTATTCAAAAAATAATTTTTTACTGTCGCAAATTTTAATTATGCCAGGGATTGCCTTTTCTATAGTAAATTATTCAAAAAATAATTTTCTACTGTCGCAAATTTTAAGTGCGCCAGGGATTGCCTTTTCTATAGTAAATTATTCAAAAAATAATTTTTTACTGTCGCAAATTTTAATTACGCCAGGGATTGCCTTTTCTATAGTAAATTATTCAAAAAATAATTTTTTACTGTCGCAAATTTTAATTACGCCAGGGATTGCCTTTTCTATAGTAAATTATTCAAAAAATAATTTTCTACTGTCGCAAATTTTAATTACGCCAGGGATTGCCTTTTCTACAGTAAATTATTCAAAAAATAATTTTTTACTGTCGCAAATTTTAAATATCCCACGGATTGCCTTTTCTATAGTAAATTATTCAAAAAATAATTTTTTACACTCGCAAATTTCAATTTCGCCAGGTAAATTTTTCACAAATTAATTTTCTACTGTCGCAAATTTTAATTACGCCAGGGATTGCCTTTTCTATAGTAAATTATTCAAAAAATAATTTTCAACTGTCGCAAATTTTAATTGCGCCAGGGATTGCCTTTTCTATAGTAAATTATTCAAAAAATAATTTTTTACACTCGCAAATTTCAATTTCGCCAGGTAAATTTTTCACAAATTAATTTTCTACTGTCGCAAATTTTAATTACGCCAGGGATTGCCTTTTCTATAGTAAATTATTCAAAAACTAATTTTCAACTGTCGCAAATTTTAATTGCGCCAGGGATTGCCTTTTCTATAGTAAATTATTCAAAAAATAATTTTCTACTGTCGCAAATTTTAAGTGCGCCATGGATTGCCATTTCTATAGTAAATTATTCAAAAAATAATTTTTTACTGTCGCAAATTTTAATTACACCAGGGATTGCCTTTTCTATAGTAAATTATTCAAAACATATTTTTTTACTGTCGCAAATTTTAATTACGCCAGGGATTGCCTTTTCTATAGTAAATTATTCAAAAAATAATTTTCAACTGTCGCAAATTTTAAGTGCGCCAGGGATTGCCTTTTCTACAGTAATTTTTCAAAAAATAATTTGTTACTGTCGCAAATTTTAAAAATCCCAGGGATTGCCTTTTCTATAGTAAATTATTCAAAAAATTATTTTCTACTGTCGCAAATTTTAATTGCGCCAGGGATTGCCTTTTCTATAGTAAACTTTTCAAAAAATAATTTTCTACTGTCGCAAATTTTAAGTGCGCCAGGGATTGCCTTTTCTATAGTAAATAATTCAAAAAATAATTTTATACTGTCGCAAATTTTAATTACGCCAGGGATTGCCTTTTTTATAGTAAATTATTCAAAAAATAATTTTTTAATGTCGCAAATTTTAATTACGCCAGGGATTGCCTTTTCTATAGTAAATTATTCAAAAAATAATTTTCTACTGTCGCAAATTTTAATTACGCCAGGGATTGCCTTTTCTACAGTAAATTATTCAAAAAATAATTTTTTACTGTCGCAAATTTTAAATATCCCATGGATTGCCTTTTCTATAGTAAATTATTCAAAAAATAATTTTTTACACTCGCAAATTTCAATTTCGCCAGGTAAATTTTTCACAAATTAATTTTCTACTGTCGCAAATTTTAATTACGCCAGGGATTGCCTTTTCTATAGTAAATTATTCAAAAAATAATTTTCAACTGTCGCAAATTTTAATTGCGCCAGGGATTGCCTTTTCTATAGTAAATTATTCAAAAAATAATTTTCTACTGTCGCAAATTTTAAGTGCGCCAGGGATTGCCTTTTCTATAGTAAATTATTCAAAAAATAATTTTTTACTGCCGCAAATTTTAATTACACCAGGGATTGCCTTTTCTATAGTAAATTATTCAAAAAATATTTTTTTACTGTCCCAAATTTTAATTACGCCAGGGATTGCCTTTTCTATAGTAAATTATTCAAAAAATAATTTTTTACTGTCGCAAATTTTAATTACGCCAGGGATTGCCTTTTCTATAGTAAATTATTCAAAAAATAATTTTTTACTGTCGCAAATTTTAATTACGCCAGGGATTGCCTTTTCTATAGTAAATTATTCAAAAAATAATTTTCTACTGTCGCAAATTTTAAGTGCGCCAGGGATTGCCTTTTCTATAGTAAATTATTCAAAAAATAATTTTATACTGTCGCAAATTTTAATTACGCCAGGGATTGCCTTTTCTATAGTAAATTATTCAAAAAATAATTTTTTACTGTCGCAAATTTTAATTACGCCAGGGATTGCCTTTTCTATAGTAAATTATTCAAAAAATAATTTTCCACTGTCGCAAATTTTAATTACGCCAGGGATTGCCTTTTCTACAGTAAATTATTCAAAAAATAATTTTTTACTGTCGCAAATTTTAAATATCCCACGGATTGCCTTTTCTATAGTAAATTATTCAAAAAATAATTTTTTACACTCGCAAATTTCAATTTCGCCAGGTAAATTTTTCACAAAATAATTTTCTACTGTCGCAAATTTTAATTACGCCAGGGATTGCCTTTTCTATAGTAAATTATTCAAAAAATAATTTTCAACTGTCGCAAATTTTAATTGCGCCAGGGATTGCCTTTTCTATAGTAAATTATTCAAAAAATAATTTTCTACTGTCGCAAATTTTAAGTGCGCCAGGGATTGCCTTTTCTATAGTAAATTATTCAAAAAATATTTTTTTAGTGTCGCAAATTTTAATTACGCCAGGGATTGAATTTTCTATAGTAAATTATTCAAAAAATAATTTTCAACTGTCGCAAATTTTAAGTGCGCCAGGGATTGCCTTTTCTACAGTAAATTATTCAAGAAATAATTTGTTACTGTCGCAAATTTTAAATATCCCAGGGATTGCCTTTTCTATAGTAAATTATTCAAAAAATAATTTTCAATTGTCGCAAATTTTAATTACGCCAGGGATTGCCTTTTCTATAGTAAATTATTCAAAAAATAATTTTTTACTGTCGCAAATTTTAAATATCCCACGGATTGCCTTTTCTATAGTAAATTATTCAAAAAATAATTTTTTACACTCGCAAATTTCAATTTCGCCAGGTAAATTTTTCACAAATTAATTTTCTATTGTCGCAAATTTTAATTACGCCAGGGATTGCCTTTTCTATAGTAAATTATTCAAAAAATAATTTTCAACTGTCGCAAATTTTAAGTGCGCCAGGGATTGCCTTTTCTACAGTAAATTATTCAAGAAATAATTTGTTACTGTCGCAAATTTTAAATATCCCAGGGATTGCCTTTTCTATAGTAAATTATTCAAAAAATAATTTTCAATTGTCGCAAATTTTAATTACGCCAGGGATTGCCTTTTCTATAGTAAATTATTCAAAAAATAATTTTTTACTGTCGCAAATTTTAATTACGCCAGGGATTGCCTTTTCTATAGTAAATTATTCAAAAAATAATTTTTTACTGTCGCAAATTTCAATTTCGCCAGGTAAATTTTTCACAAATTAATTTTCTACTGTCGCAAATTGTAATTACGCCAGGGATTGCCTTTTCTATAGTAAATTATTCAAAAAATAATTTTATACTGTCGCAAATTTTAAATACGCCAGGGATTGCCTTTTCTATAGTAAATTATTCAAAAAATAATTTTCTACTGTCGCAAATTTTAATTACGCCAGGGATTGCCTTTACTATAGTAAATTATTCAAAAAATAATTTTTTACTATCGCAAGTTTTAATTGCGCCAGGGATTGCCTTTTCTATAGTAAATTATTCAAAAAATAATTTTCAACTGTCGCAAATTTTAGTTACGCCAGGGATTGCCTTTTCTATAGTAAATTATTCAAAAAAGAATTTTTTACTGTCGCAAATTTTAACTAAGCCAGGGATTGCCTTTTCTATAGTAAATTTTTCAAAAAATAATTTTATACTGTCGCAAATTTTAAATACGCCAGGGATTGCCTTTTCTATAGTAAATTATTCAAAAAATAATTTTATACTGTCGCAAATTTTAATTACGCCAGGGATTGCCTTTTCTATAGTAAATTATTCAAAAAATAATTTTTTACTGTCGCAAATTTTAATTACGCCAGGGATTGCCTTTTCTATAGTAAATTATTCAAAAAATAATTTTATACTGTCGCAAATTTTAAATACGCCAGGGATTGCCTTTTTTATAGTAAATTATTCAAAAAATAATTTTCTACTGTCGCAAATTTTAATTACGCCAGGGATTGCCTTTTCTATAGTAAATTATTCAAAAAATAATTTTTTACTGTCGCAAATTTTAATTACGCCAGGGATTGCATATTCTATAGTAAATTATTCAAAAAATAATTTTCTACTGTTGCAAATTTTAATTGCGCCAGGGATTGCCTTTTCTATAGTAAATTATTCAAAAAATAATTTTATACTGTCGCAAATTTTAAATAGGCCAGGGATTGCCTTTTCTATAGTAAATTATTCAAAAAATAATTTTCAACTGTCGCAAATTTTAATTACGCCAGGGATTGCCTTTTCTATAGTAAATTATTCAAAAAATAATTTTCTACTGTTGCAAATTTTAATTGCGCCAGGGATTGCCTTTTCTATAGTAAATTATTCAAAAAATAATTTTCTACTGTCGCAAATTTTAATTACGCCAGGGATTGCCTTTTCTATAGTAAATTATTCAAAAAATAATTTTTTACTCTCGCAAATTTCAATTTCGCCAGGTAAGTTTTTCACAAATTAATTTTCTACTGTCGCAAATTGTAATTACGCCAGGGATTGCCTTTTCTATAGTAAATTATTCAAAAAATAATTTTTTACTCTCGCAAATTTTAATTACGCCAGGGATTGCCTTTTCTATAGTAAACTTTTCAAAAAATAATTTTTTACTGTCGCAAATTTTAATTGCGCCAGGGATTGCCTTTTCTATAGTAAATTATTCAAAAAATAATTTTCTTCTGTCGCAAATTTCAAATCCGCCAGGGATTGCCTTTTCTATAGTAAATTATTCAAAAAATAATTTTTTACTATCGCAAGTTTTAATTGCGCCAGGGATTGCCTTTGCTACAGTAAATTTTGCAAAAAATAATTTTTTACTGTCGCAAATTTTAATTGAGCCAGGGATTGCCTTTTCTATAGTAAATTATTCAAAAAATAATTTTTTACTGTCGCAAATTTTAATTGCGCCAGGGATTGCCTTTTCTATAGTAAATTTTTCAAAAAATTATTTTATACTGTCGCAAATTTTAAATAAGCCAGGGATTGCCTTTTCTATAGTAAATTATTCAAAAAATAATTTTCTACTGTCGCAAATTTTAATTACGCCAGGGATTGCCTTTTCTATAGTAAATTATTCAAAAAATAATATTTTATTGTCGCAAATTTTAATTACGCCAGGGATTGCCTTTTCTATAGTAAATTATTCAAAAAATAATTTTATACTGTCGCAAATTTTAATACGCCAGGGATTGCCTTTTCTATAGTAAATTATTCAAAAAATAATTTTATACTGTCGCAAATTTTAATTACGCCAGGGATTGCCTTTTCTATAGTAAATTATTCAAAAAATAATTTTTTACTGTCGCAAATTTTAATTACGCCATGGATTGCCTTTTCTATAGTAAATTTTTCAAAAAATAATTTTCTACTGTCGCAAATTTTAATTACGCCAGGGATTGCCTTTTCTATAGTAAATTATTCAAAAAATAATTTTCAACTGTCGCAAATTTTAATTGCGCCAGGGATTGCCTTTTCTATAGTAAACATTTCAAAAAATAATTTTATACTGTCGCAAATTTTAATTACGCCAGGGATTGCCTTTTCTATAGTAAATTATTCAAAAAATAATTTTCTACTGTCGCAAATTTTAATTACGCCAGCGATTGCCTTTTCTATAGTAAATTATTCAAAAAATAATTTTCTACTGTCGCAAATTTTAATTACGCCAGGGATTGCCTTTTCTATAGTAAATTATTCAAAAAATAATTTGCTACAGTTGCAAATTTTAATTGCGCCAGGGATTGCCTTTTCTATAGTAAATTATTCAAAAAATAATTTTCTACTGTCGCAAATTTTAATTACGCCTGGGATTGCCTTTTCTATAGTAAATTATTCAAAAAATAATTTTCAACTGTCGAAAATTTTAATTACGCCAGGGATTGCCTTTTCTATAGTAAATTATTCAAAAAATAATTTTCAACTGTCGCAAATTTTAATTGCGCCAGGGATTGCCTTTTCTATAGTAAATTATTCAAAAAATAATTTTTTACTCTCGCAAATTTTAATTACGCCAGGGATTGCCTTTTCTATAGTAAATTATTCAAAAAATAATTTTCTACTGTCGCAAATTTTAATTGCGCCAGGGATTGCCTTTTCTATAGTAAATTATTCAAAAAATAATTTTCAACTGTCGCAAATTTTAATTGCGCCAGGGATTGCCTTTCCTATAGTAAATTATTCAAAAAATAATTTTTTACTCTCGCAAATTTCAATTACGCCAGGGATTGCCTTTCTATAGTAAATTATTCAAAAAATAATTTTCAACTGTCGCAAATTTTAATTGCGCCAGGGATTGCCTTTTCTATAGTAAATTATTCAAAAAATAATTTTCTACTGTCGCAAATTTTAATTGCGCCAGGGATTGCCTTTTCTATAGTAAACTTTTCAAAAAATAATTTTCTACTGTCGCAAATTTTAATTACGCCAGGGATTGCCTTTTCTATAGTAAATTATTCAAAAAATAATTTTCTACTGTCGCAAATTTTAATTATTCCAGGGATTGCCTTTTCTATAGTAAATTATTCAAAAAATAATTTTCAACTGTCGCAAATTTTAAATATCCCAGGGATTGCCTTTTCTATAGTAAATTATTCAAAAAATAATTTTTTACTGTCGCAAATTTTAAATATCCCAGGGATTGCCTTTTCTATAGTAAATTATTCAAAAAATAATTTTTTACTCTCGCAAATTTTAATTGCGCCAGGGATTGCCTTTTCTATAGTAAATTATTCAAAAAATAATTTTCTACTGTCGCAAATTTTAAATATCCCAGGGATTGCCTTTTCTATAGTAAATTATTCAAAAAATAATTTTATGCTGTCGCAAATTTTAAATACGCCAGGGATTGCCTTTTCTATAGTAAATTATTCAAAAAATAATTTTCTACTGTCGCAAATTTTAATTACGGCAGGGATTGCCTTTTCTATAGTAAATTATTCAAAAAATAATTTTTTACTGTCGCAAATTTTAAATATCCCAGGGATTGCCTTTTCTATCGTAAATTATTCAAAAAATAATTTTTTACTCTCGCAAATTTGAATTTCCCAGGTAAATTTTTCACAAATTAATTTTCTACTGTCGCAAATTGTAATTACGCCAGGGATTGCCTTTTCTATAGTAAATTATTCAAAAAATAATTTTTTACTCTCGCAAATTTTAATTACGCCAGGGATTGCCTTTTCTATAGTAAACTTTTCAAAAAATAATTTTTTACTGTCGCAAATTTTAATTGCGCCAGGGATTGCCTTTTCTATAGTAAATTATTCAAAAAATAATTTTCTTCTGTCGCAAATTTCAAATCCGCCAGGGATTGCCTTTTCTATAGTAAATTATTCAAAAATAATTTTTTACTATCGCAAGTTTTAATTGCGCCAGGGATTGCCTTTTCTACAGTAAATTTTGCAAAAAATAATTTTTTACTGTCGCAAATTTTAATTGCGCCAGGGATTGCCTTTTCTATAGTAAATTATTCAAAAAATAATTTTCTTCTGTCGCAAATTTCAAATCCGCCAGGTATTGCCTTTTCTATAGTAAATTATTCAAAAAATAATTTTTTACTGTCGCAAATTTTAAATATCCCAGGGATTGCCTTTTCTATAGTAAATTATTCAAAAAATAATTTTCTACTGTCGCAAATTTTAATACGCCAGGGATTGCCTTTTCTATAGTAAATTATTCAAAAAATAATTTTATACTGTCGCAAATTTTAATTACGCCAGGGATTGCCTTTTCTATAGTAAATTATTCAAAAAATAATTTTTTACTGTCGCAAATTTTAATTACGCCATGGATTGCCTTTTCTATAGTAAATTTTTCAAAAAATAATTTTCTACTGTCGCAAATTTTAATTACGCCAGGGATTGCCTTTTCTATAGTTAATTATTCAAAAAATAATTTTCAACTGTCGCAAATTTTAATTGCGCCAGGGATTGCCTTTTCTATAGTAAACATTTCAAAAAATAATTTTATACTGTCGCAAATTTTAATTACGCCAGGGATTGCCTTTTCTATAGTAAACTTTTCAAAAAATAATTTTTTACTGTCGCAAATTTTAATTGCGCCAGGGATTGCCTTTTCTATAGTAAATTATTCAAAAAATAATTTTCTTCTGTCGCAAATTTCAAATCCGCCAGGGATTGCCTTTTCTATAGTAAATTATTCAAAAATAATTTTTTACTGTCGCAAATTTTAATTGCGCCAGGGATTGCCTTTTCTATAGTAAATTTTTCAAAAAATTATTTTATACTGTCGCAAATTTTAAATAAGCCAGGGATTGCCTTTTCTATAGTAAATTATTCAAAAAATAATTTTCTACTGTCGCAAATTTTAATTACGCCAGGGATTGCCTTTTCTATAGTAAATTATTCAAAAAATAATTTTTTATTGTCGCAAATTTTAATTACGCCAGGGATTGCCTTTTCTGTAGTAAATTATTCAAAAAATAATTTTATACTGTCGCAAATTTTAATACGCCAGGGATTGCCTTTTCTATAGTAAATTATTCAAAAAATAATTTTATACTGTCGCAAATTTTAATTACGCCAGGGATTGCCTTTTCTATAGTAAATTATTCAAAAAATAATTTTTTACTGTCGCAAATTTTAATTACGCCATGGATTGCCTTTTCTATAGTAAATTTTTCAAAAATAATTTTCTACTGTCGCAAATTTTAATTACGCCAGGGATTGCCTTTTCTATAGTTAATTATTCAAAAAATAATTTTCAACTGTCGCAAATTTTAATTGCGCCAGGGATTGCCTTTTCTATAGTAAACATTTCAAAAATAATTTTATACTGTCGCAAATTTTAATTACGCCAGGGATTGCCTTTTCTATAGTAAATTATTCAAAAAATAATTTTCTACTGTCGCAAATTTTAATTACGCCAGCGATTGCCTTTTCTATAGTAAATTATTCAAAAAATAATTTTCTACTGTCGCAAATTTTAATTACGCCAGGGATTGCCTTTTCTATAGTAAATTATTCAAAAAATAATTTGCTACTGTTGCAAATTTTAATTGCGCCAGGGATTGCCTTTCCTATAGTAAATTATTCAAAAAATAATTTTCTACTGTCGCAAATTTTAATTACGCCTGGGATTGCCTTTTCTATAGTAAATTATTCAAAAAATAATTTTTTATTGTCGCAAATTTTAAATATCCCACGCATTGCCTTTTCTATCGTAAATTATTCAAAAAATAATTTTTTACTCTCGCAAATTTCAATTTCGCCAGGTAAATTTTTCACAAATTAATTTTCTACTCTCGCAAATTTCAATTACGCCAGGGATTGCCTTTTCTATAGTAAATTATTCAAAAAATAATTTTATACTGTCGCAAATTTTAAATACGCCAGGGATTGCCTTTTCTATAGTAAATTATTCAAAAAATAATTTTCTACTGTCGCAAATTTTAATTACGCCAGGGATTGCCTTTTCTATAGTAAATTATTCAAAAATAATTTTCTACTGTCGAAAATTTTAATTACGCAGGGATTGCCTTTTCTATAGTAAATTATTCAAAAAATAATTTTTTACTGTCGCAAATTTTAATTACGCCAGGGATTGCCTTTTCTATAGTAAATTATTCAAAAAATAATTTTCTACTGTCGCAAACTTTAATTGCGCCAGGGATTGCCTTTTCTATAGTAAATTATTCAAAAAATAATTTTCAACTGTCGCAAATTTAATTGCGCCAGGGATTGCCTTTCCTATAGTAAATTATTCAAAAAATAATTTTTACTCTCGCAAATTTCAATTACGCCGGGGATTGCCTTTTCTATAGTAAATTATTCAAAAAATAATTTTCAACTGTCGCAAATTTTAATTGCGCCAGGGATTGCCTTTTCTATAGTAAATTATTCAAAAAATAATTTTCTACTGTCGCAAATTTTAATTGCGCCAGGGATTGCCTTTTCTATAGTAAACTTTACAAAAAATAATTTTCTACTGTCGCAAATTTTAATTACGCCAGGGATTGCCTTTTCTATAGTAAATTATTCAAAAAATAATTTTCTACTGTCGCAAATTTTAATTATTCCAGGGATTGCCTTTTCTATAGTAAATTATTCAAAAAATAATTTTCTACTGTCGCAAATTTTAAATATCCCAGGGATTGCCTTTTCTATAGTAAATTATTCAAAAAATAATTTTTTACTGTCGCAAATTTTAAATATCCCAGGGATTGCCTTTTCTATAGTAAATTATTCAAAAAATAATTTTTTACTCTCGCAAATTTTAATTGCGCCAGGGATTGCCTTTTCTATAGTAAATTATTCAAAAAATAATTTTCTACTGTCGCAAGTTTTAATTGCGCCAGGGATTGCCTTTTCTATAGTAAATTATTCAAAAATAATTTTCAACTGTCGCAAATTTTAGTTACGCCAGGGATTGCCTTTTCTATAGTAAATTATTCAAAAAAGAATTTTTTACTGTCGCAAATTTTAATTAAGCCAGGGATTGCCTTTTCTATAGTAAATTTTTCAAAAAATAATTTTATACTGTCGCAAATTTTAAATACGCCAGGGATTGCCTTTTCTATAGTAAATTATTCAAAAATAATTTTAAACTGTCGCAAATTTTAATTACGCCAGGGATTGCCTTTTCTATAGTAAATTATTCAAAAAATAATTTTTTACTGTCGCAAATTTTAATTACGCCAGGGATTGCCTTTTCTATAGTAAATTATTCAAAAAATAATTTTATACTGTCGCAAATTTTAAATACGCCAGGGATTGCCTTTTTTATAGTAAATTATTCAAAAAATAATTTTCTACTGTCGCAAATTTTAATTACGCCAGGGATTGCCTTTTCTATAGTAAATTATTCAAAAAATAATTTTTTTACTGTCGCAAATTTTAATTACGCCAGGGATTGCATATTCTATAGTAAATTATTCAAAAAATAATTTTCTACTTTTGCAAATTTTAATTGCGCCAGGGATTGCCTTTTCTATAGTAAATTATTCAAAAAATAATTTTATACTGTCGGAAATTTTAAATAGGCCAGGGATTGCCTTTTCTATAGTAAATTATTCAAAAAATAATTTTCAACTGTCGCAAATTTTAATTACGCCAGGGATTGCCTTTTCTATAGTAAATTATTCAAAAATAATTTTCTACTGTTGCAAATTTTAATTGCGCCAGGGATTGCCTTTTCTCTAGTAAATTATTCAAAAAATAATTTTCTACTGTCGCAAATTTTAATTACGCCAGGGATTGCCTTTTCTATAGTAAATTATTCAAAAAATAATTTTTTACTCTCGCAAATTTCAATTTCGCCAGGTAAGTTTTTCACAAATTAATTTTCTACTGTGGCAAATTGTAATTACGCCAGGGATTGCCTTTTCTATAGTAAATTATTCAAAAAATAATTTTTTACTCTCGCAAATTTTAATTACGCCAGGGATTGCCTTTTCTATAGTAAACTTTTCAAAAAATAATTTTTTACTGTCGCAAATTTTAATTGCGCCAGGGATTGCCTTTTCTATAGTAAATTATTCAAAAAATAATTTTCTTCTGTCGCAAATTTCAAATCCGCCAGGGATTGCCTTTTCTATAGTAAATTATTCAAAAAATAATTTTTTACTATCGCAAGTTTTAATTGCGCCAGGGATTGCCTTTGCTACAGTAAATTTTGCAAAAAATAATTTTTTAGTGTCGCAAATTTTAATTGAGCCAGGGATTGCCTTTTCTATAGTAAATTATTCAAAAAATAATTTTTTACTGTCGCAAATTTTAATTGCGCCAGGGATTGCCTTTTCTATAGTAAATTTTTCAAAAAATTATTTTATACTGTCGCAAATTTTAAATAAGCCAGGGATTGCCTTTTCTATAGTAAATTATTCAAAAAATAATTTTCTACTGTCGCAAATTTTAATTACGCCAGGGATTGCCTTTTCTATAGTAAATTATTCAAAAAATAATTTTTTATTGTCGCAAATTTTAATTACGCCAGGGATTGCCTTTTCTATAGTAAATTATTCAAAAAATAATTTTATACTGTCGCAAATTTTAATACGCCAGGGATTGCCTTTTCTATAGTAAATTATTCAAAAAATAATTTTATACTGTCGCAAATTTTAATTACGCCAGGGATTGCCTTTTCTATAGTAAATTATTCAAAAAATAATTTTTTACTGTCGCAAATTTTAATTACGCCATGGATTGCCTTTTCTATAGTAAATTTTTCAAAAAATAATTTTCTACTGTCGCAAATTTTAATTACGCCAGGGATTGCCTTTTCTATAGTAAATTATTCAAAAAATAATTTTCAACTGTCGCAAATTTTAATTGCGCCAGGGATTGCCTTTTCTATAGTAAACATTTCAAAAAATAATTTTATACTGTCGCAAATTTTAATTACGCCAGGGATTGCCTTTTCTATAGTAAATTATTCAAAAAATAATTTTCTACTGTCGCAAATTTTAATTACGCCAGCGATTGCCTTTTCTATAGTAAATTATTCAAAAAATAATTTTCTACTGTCGCAAATTTTAATTACGCCAGGGATTGCCTTTTCTATAGTAAATTATTCAAAAAATAATTTGCTACTGTTGCAAATTTTAATTGCGCCAGGGATTGCCTTTTCTATAGTAAATTATTCAAAAAATAATTTTCTACTGTCGCAAATTTTAATTACGCCTGGGATTGCCTTTTCTATAGTAAATTATTCAAAAAATAATTTTCAACTGTCGAAAATTTTAATTACGCCAGGGATTGCCTTTTCTATAGTAAATTATTCAAAAAATAATTTTCAACTGTCGCAAATTTTAATTGCGCCAGGGATTGCCTTTTCTATAGTAAATTATTCAAAAAATAATTTTTTACTCTCGCAAATTTTAATTACGCCAGGGATTGCCTTTTCTATAGTAAATTATTCAAAAAATAATTTTCTACTGTCGCAAATTTTAATTGCGCCAGGGATTGCCTTTTCTATAGTAAATTATTCAAAAAATAATTTTCAACTGTCGCAAATTTTAATTGCGCCAGGGATTGCCTTTCCTATAGTAAATTATTCAAAAAATAATTTTTTACTCTCGCAAATTTCAATTACGCCAGGGATTGCCTTTCTATAGTAAATTATTCAAAAAATAATTTTCAACTGTCGCAAATTTTAATTGCGCCAGGGATTGCCTTTTCTATAGTAAATTATTCAAAAAATAATTTTCTACTGTCGCAAATTTTAATTGCGCCAGGGATTGCCTTTTCTATAGTAAACTTTTCAAAA
The DNA here is from genome assembly GCA_963930735.1 of Dioctria linearis. Classification (NCBI taxonomy): domain Eukaryota; kingdom Metazoa; phylum Arthropoda; class Insecta; order Diptera; family Asilidae; genus Dioctria; species Dioctria linearis. The sequence continues at coordinate 82,490 of CAWVNZ010001388.1, forward strand.
AATAATTTTCTACTGTCGCAAATTTTAATTACGCCAGGGATTGCCTTTTCTATAGTAAATTATTCAAAAAATAATTTTCTACTGTCGCAAATTTTAATTATTCCAGGGATTGCCTTTTCTATAGTAAATTATTCAAAAAATAATTTTCTACTGTCGCAAATTTTAAATATCCCAGGGATTGCCTTTTCTATAGTAAATTATTCAAAAAATAATTTTTTACTGTCGCAAATTTTAAATATCCCAGGGATTGCCTTTTCTATAGTAAATTATTCAAAAAATAATTTTTTACTCTCGCAAATTTTAATTGCGCCAGGGATTGCCTTTTCTATAGTAAATTATTCAAAAAATAATTTTCTACTGTCGCAAATTTTAAATACCCCAGGGATTGCCTTTTCTATAGTAAATTATTCAAAAAATAATTTTATGCTGTCGCAAATTTTAAATACGCCAGGGATTGCCTTTTCTATAGTAAATTATTCAAAAAATAATTTTCTACTGTCGCAAATTTTAATTACGCCAGGGATTGCCTTTTCTATAGTAAATTATTCAAAAAATAATTTTTTACTGTCGCAAATTTTAAATATCCCAGGGATTGCCTTTTCTATCGTAAATTATTCAAAAAATAATTTTTTACTCTCGCAAATTTCAATTTCCCAGATAAATTTTTCACAAATTAATTTTCTACTGTCGCAAATTGTAATTACGCCAGGGATTGCCTTTTCTATAGTAAATTATTCAAAAAATAATTTTTTACTCTCGCAAATTTTAATTACGCCAGGGATTGCCTTTTCTATAGTAAACTTTTCAAAAAATAATTTTTTACTGTCGCAAATATTAATTGCGCCAGGGATTGCCTTTTCTATAGTAAATTATTCAAAAAATAATTTTCTTCTGTCGCAAATTTCAAATCCGCCAGGGATTGCCTTTTCTATAGTAAATTATTCAAAAATAATTTTTTACTATCGCAAGTTTTAATTGCGCCAGGGATTGCCTTTTCTACAGTAAATTTTGCAAAAAATAATTTTTTACTGTCGCAAATTTTAATTGCGCCAGGGATTGCCTTTTCTATAGTAAATTATTCAAAAAATAATTTTCTTCTGTCGCAAATTTCAAATCCGCCAGGTATTGCCTTTTCTATAGTAAATTATTCAAAAAATAATTTTTTACTGTCGCAAATTTTAAATATCCCAGGGATTGCCTTTTCTATAGTAAATTATTCAAAAAATAATTTTCTACTGTCGCAAATTTTAATTACGCCAGGGATTGCCTTTTCTATAGTAAATTATTCAAAAAATAATTTTTTACTCACGCAAATTTCAATTTCGCCAGGTAAGTTTTTCACAAATTAATTTTCTACTGTCGCAAATTGTAATTACGCCAGGGATTGCCTTTTCTATAGTAAATTATTCAAAAAATAATTTTTTACTTTCGCAAATTTTAATTACGCCAGGGATTGCCTTTTCTATAGTAAACTTTTCAAAAAATAATTTTTTACTGTCGCAAATTTTAATTGCGCCAGGGATTGCCTTTTCTATAGTAAATTATTCAAAAAATAATTTTCTTCTGTCGCAAATTTCAAATCCGCCAGGGATTGCCTTTTCTATAGTAAATTATTCAAAAAATAATTTTTTACTATCGCAAGTTTTAATTGCGCCAGGGATTGCCTTTTCTACAGTAAATTTTGCAAAAAATAATTTTTTACTGTCGAAAATTTTAATTGAGCCAGGGATTGCCTTTTCTATAGTAAATTATTCAAAAAATAATTTTTTACTGTCGCAAATTTTAATTGCGCCAGGGATTGCCTTTTCTATAGTAAATTTTTCAAAAAATTATTTTATACTGTCGCAAATTTTAAATAAGCCAGGGATTGCCTTTTCTATAGTAAATTATTCAAAAAATAATTTTCTACTGTCGCAAATTTTAATTACGCCAGGGATTGCCTTTTCTATAGTAAATTATTCAAAAAATAATTTTTTATTGTCGCAAATTTTAATTACGCCAGGGATTGCCTTTTCTGTAGTAAATTATTCAAAAAATAATTTTATACTGTCGCAAATTTTAATACGCCAGGGATTGCCTTTTCTATAGTAAATTATTCAAAAAATAATTTTATACTGTCGCAAATTTTAATTACGCCAGGGATTGCCTTTTCTATAGTAAATTATTCAAAAAATAATTTTTTACTGTCGCAAATTTTAATTACGCCATGGATTGCCTTTTCTATAGTAAATTTTTCAAAAAATAATTTTCTACTGTCGCAAATTTTAATTACGCCAGGGATTGCCTTTTCTATAGTTAATTATTCAAAAAATAATTTTCAACTGTCGCAAATTTTAATTGCGCCAGGGATTGCCTTTTCTATAGTAAACATTTCAAAAAATAATTTTATACTGTCGCAAATTTTAATTACGCCAGGGATTGCCTTTTCTATAGTAAATTATTCAAAAAATAATTTTCTACTGTCGCAAATTTTAATTACGCCAGCGATTGCCTTTTCTATAGTAAATTATTCAAAAAATAATTTTCTACTGTCGCAAATTTTAATTACGCCAGGGATTGCCTTTTCTATAGTAAATTATTCAAAAAATAATTTGCTACTGTTGCAAATTTTAATTGCGCCAGGGATTGCCTTTTCTATAGTAAATTATTCAAAAAATAATTTTCTACTGTCGCAAATATTAATTACGCCTGGGATTGCCTTTTCTATAGTAAATTATTCAAAAAATAATTTTCAACTGTCGAAAATTTTAATTACGCCAGGGATTGCCTTTTCTATAGTAAATTATTCAAAAAATAATTTTCAACTGTCGCAAATTTTAATTGCGCCAGGGATTGCCTTTTCTATAGTAAATTATTCAAAAAATAATTTTATACTGTCGCAAATTTTAATTACGCCAGGGATTGCCTTTTCTATAGTAAATTATTCAAAAAATAATTTTCTACTGTCGCAAATTTTAATTACGCCAGCGATTGCCTTTTCTATAGTAAATTATTCAAAAAATAATTTTCTACTGTCGCAAATTTTAATTACGCCAGGGATTGCCTTTTCTATAGTAAATTATTCAAAAAATAATTTGCTACTGTTGCAAATTTTAATTGCGCCAGGGATTGCCTTTTCTATAGTAAATTATTCAAAAAATAATTTTCTACTGTCGCAAATTTTAATTACGCCTGGGATTGCCTTTTCTATAGTAAATTATTCAAAAAATAATTTTCAACTGTCGAAAATTTTAATTACGCCAGGGATTGCCTTTTCTATAGTAAATTATTCAAAAAATAATTTTCAACTGTCGCAAATTTTAATTGCGCCAGGGATTGCCTTTTCTATAGTAAATTATTCAAAAAATAATTTTTTACTCTCGCAAATTTTAATTACGCCAGGGATTGCCTTTTCTGTAGTAAATAATTCAAAAAATAATTTTCTACTGTCGCAAATTTTAATTGCGCCAGGGATTGCCTTTTCTATAGTAAATTATTCAAAAAATAATTTTTTACTGTCGCAAATTTTAATTACGCCAGGGATTGCATATTCTATAGTAAATTATTCAAAAAATAATTTTCTACTTTTGCAAATTTTGATTGCGCCAGGGATTGCCTTTTCTATAGTAAATTATTCAAAAAATAATTTTATACTGTCGGAAATTTTAAATAGGCCAGGGATTGCCTTTTCTATAGTAAATTATTCAAAAAATAATTTTCAACTGTCGCAAATTTTAATTACGCCAGGGATTGCCTTTTCTATAGTAAATTATTCAAAAAATAATTTTCTACTGTTGCAAATTTTAATTGCGCCAGGGATTGCCTTTTCTCTAGTAAATTATTCAAAAAATAATTTTCTACTGTCGCAAATTTTAATTACGCCAGGGATTGCCTTTTCTATAGTAAATTATTCAAAAAATAATTTTTTACTCTCGCAAATTTCAATTTCGCCAGGTAAGTTTTTCACAAATTAATTTTCTACTGTCGCAAATTGTAATTACGCCAGGGATTGCCTTTTCTATAGTAAATTATTCAAAAAATAATTTTTTACTCTCGCAAATTTTAATTACGCCAGGGATTGCCTTTTCTATAGTAAACTTTTCAAAAAATAATTTTTTACTGTCGCAAATTTTAATTGCGCCAGGGATTGCCTTTTCTATAGTAAATTATTCAAAAAATAATTTTCTTCTGTCGCAAATTTCAAATCCGCCAGGGATTGCCTTTTCTATAGTAAATTATTCAAAAAATAATTTTTTACTATCGCAAGTTTTAATTGCGCCAGGGATTGCCTTTGCTAAAGTAAATTTTGCAAAAAATAATTTTTTAGTGTCGCAAATTTTAATTGAGCCAGGGATTGCCTTTTCTATAGTAAATTATTCAAAAAATAATTTTTTACTGTCGCAAATTTTAATTGCGCCAGGGATTGCCTTTTCTATAGTAAATTTTTCAAAAAATTATTTTATACTGTCGCAAATTTTAAATAAGCCAGGGATTGCCTTTTCTATAGTAAATTATTCAAAAAATAATTTTCTACTGTCGCAAATTTTAATTACGCCAGGGATTGCCTTTTCTATAGTAAATTATTCAAAAAATAATTTTTTATTGTCGCAAATTTTAATTACGCCAGGGATTGCCTTTTCTATAGTAAATTATTCAAAAAATAATTTTATACTGTCGCAAATTTTAATACGCCAGGGATTGCCTTTTCTATAGTAAATTATTCAAAAAATAATTTTATACTGTCGCAAATTTTAATTACGCCAGGGATTGCCTTTTCTATAGTAAATTATTCAAAAAATAATTTTTTACTGTCGCAAATTTTAATTACGCCATGGATTGCCTTTTCTATAGTAAATTTTTCAAAAAATAATTTTCTACTGTCGCAAATTTTAATTACGCCAGGGATTGCCTTTTCTATAGTAAATTATTCAAAAAATAATTTTCAACTATCGCAAATTTTAATTGCGCCAGGGATTGCCTTTTCTATAGTAAACATTTCAAAAAATAATTTTATACTGTCGCAAATTTTAATTACGCCAGGGATTGCCTTTTCTATAGTAAATTATTCAAAAAATAATTTTCTACTGTCGCAAATTTTAATTACGCCAGCGATTGCCTTTTCTATAGTAAATTATTCAAAAAATAATTTTCTACTGTCGCAAATTTTAATTACGCCAGGGATTGCCTTTTCTATAGTAAATTATTCAAAAAATAATTTGCTACTGTTGCAAATTTTAATTGCGCCAGGGATTGCCTTTTCTATAGTAAATTATTCAAAAAATAATTTTCTACTGTCGCAAATTTTAATTACGCCTGGGATTGCCTTTTCTATAGTAAATTATTCAAAAAATAATTTTCAACTGTCGAAAATTTTAATTACGCCAGGGATTGCCTTTTCTATAGTAAATTATTCAAAAAATAATTTTCAACTGTCGCAAATTTTAATTGCGCCAGGGATTGCCTTTTCTATAGTAAATTATTCAAAAAATAATTTTTTACTCTCGCAAATTTTAATTACGCCAGGGATTGCCTTTTCTATAGTAAATTATTCAAAAAATAATTTTCTACTGTCGCAAATTTTAATTGCGCCAGGGATTGCCTTTTCTATAGTAAATTATTCAAAAAATAATTTTCAACTGTCGCAAATTTTAATTGCGCCAGGGATTGCCTTTCCTATAGTAAATTATTCAAAAAATAATTTTTTACTCTCGCAAATTTCAATTACGCCAGGGATTGCCTTTCTATAGTAAATTATTCAAAAAATAATTTTCAACTGTCGCAAATTTTAATTGCGCCAGGGATTGCCTTTTCTATAGTAAATTATTCAAAAAATAATTTTCTACTGTCGCAAATTTTAATTGCGCCAGGGATTGCCTTTTCTATAGTAAACTTTTCAAAAAATAATTTTCTACTGTCGCAAATTTTAATTACGCCAGGGATTGCCTTTTCTATAGTAAATTATTCAAAAAATAATTTTCTACTGTCGCAAATTTTAATTATTCCAGGGATTGCCTTTTCTATAGTAAATTATTCAAAAAATAATTTTCTACTGTCGCAAATTTTAAATATCCCAGGGATTGCCTTTTCTATAGTAAATTATTCAAAAAATAATTTTTTACTGTCGCAAATTTTAAATATCCCAGGGATTGCCTTTTCTATAGTAAATTATTCAAAAAATAATTTTTTACTCTCGCAAATTTTAATTGCGCCAGGGATTGCCTTTTCTATAGTAAATTATTCAAAAAATAATTTTCTACTGTCGCAAATTTTAAATACCCCAGGGATTGCCTTTTCTATAGTAAATTATTCAAAAAATAATTTTATGCTGTCGCAAATTTTAAATACGCCAGGGATTGCCTTTTCTATAGTAAATTATTCAAAAAATAATTTTCTACTGTCGCAAATTTTAATTACGCCAGGGATTGCCTTTTCTATAGTAAATTATTCAAAAAATAATTTTTTACTGTCGCAAATTTTAAATATCCCAGGGATTGCCTTTTCTATCGTAAATTATTCAAAAAATAATTTTTTACTCTCGCAAATTTCAATTTCCCAGATAAATTTTTCACAAATTAATTTTCTACTGTCGCAAATTGTAATTACGCCAGGGATTGCCTTTTCTATAGTAAATTATTCAAAAAATAATTTTTTACTCTCGCAAATTTTAATTACGCCAGGGATTGCCTTTTCTATAGTAAACTTTTCAAAAAATAATTTTTTACTGTCGCAAATATTAATTGCGCCAGGGATTGCCTTTTCTATAGTAAATTATTCAAAAAATAATTTTCTTCTGTCGCAAATTTCAAATCCGCCAGGGATTGCCTTTTCTATAGTAAATTATTCAAAAATAATTTTTTACTATCGCAAGTTTTAATTGCGCCAGGGATTGCCTTTTCTACAGTAAATTTTGCAAAAAATAATTTTTTACTGTCGCAAATTTTAATTGCGCCAGGGATTGCCTTTTCTATAGTAAATTATTCAAAAAATAATTTTCTTCTGTCGCAAATTTCAAATCCGCCAGGTATTGCCTTTTCTATAGTAAATTATTCAAAAAATAATTTTTTACTGTCGCAAATTTTAAATATCCCAGGGATTGCCTTTTCTATAGTAAATTATTCAAAAAATAATTTTCTACTGTCGCAAATTTTAATTACGCCAGGGATTGCCTTTTCTATAGTAAATTATTCAAAAAATAATTTTTTACTCACGCAAATTTCAATTTCGCCAGGTAAGTTTTTCACAAATTAATTTTCTACTGTCGCAAATTGTAATTACGCCAGGGATTGCCTTTTCTATAGTAAATTATTCAAAAAATAATTTTTTACTTTCGCAAATTTTAATTACGCCAGGGATTGCCTTTTCTATAGTAAACTTTTCAAAAAATAATTTTTTACTGTCGCAAATTTTAATTGCGCCAGGGATTGCCTTTTCTATAGTAAATTATTCAAAAAATAATTTTCTTCTGTCGCAAATTTCAAATCCGCCAGGGATTGCCTTTTCTATAGTAAATTATTCAAAAAATAATTTTTTACTATCGCAAGTTTTAATTGCGCCAGGGATTGCCTTTTCTACAGTAAATTTTGCAAAAAATAATTTTTTACTGTCGAAAATTTTAATTGAGCCAGGGATTGCCTTTTCTATAGTAAATTATTCAAAAAATAATTTTTTACTGTCGCAAATTTTAATTGCGCCAGGGATTGCCTTTTCTATAGTAAATTTTTCAAAAAATTATTTTATACTGTCGCAAATTTTAAATAAGCCAGGGATTGCCTTTTCTATAGTAAATTATTCAAAAAATAATTTTCTACTGTCGCAAATTTTAATTACGCCAGGGATTGCCTTTTCTATAGTAAATTATTCAAAAAATAATTTTTTATTGTCGCAAATTTTAATTACGCCAGGGATTGCCTTTTCTGTAGTAAATTATTCAAAAAATAATTTTATACTGTCGCAAATTTTAATACGCCAGGGATTGCCTTTTCTATAGTAAATTATTCAAAAAATAATTTTATACTGTCGCAAATTTTAATTACGCCAGGGATTGCCTTTTCTATAGTAAATTATTCAAAAAATAATTTTTTACTGTCGCAAATTTTAATTACGCCATGGATTGCCTTTTCTATAGTAAATTTTTCAAAAAATAATTTTCTACTGTCGCAAATTTTAATTACGCCAGGGATTGCCTTTTCTATAGTTAATTATTCAAAAAATAATTTTCAACTGTCGCAAATTTTAATTGCGCCAGGGATTGCCTTTTCTATAGTAAACATTTCAAAAAATAATTTTATACTGTCGCAAATTTTAATTACGCCAGGGATTGCCTTTTCTATAGTAAATTATTCAAAAAATAATTTTCTACTGTCGCAAATTTTAATTACGCCAGCGATTGCCTTTTCTATAGTAAATTATTCAAAAAATAATTTTCTACTGTCGCAAATTTTAATTACGCCAGGGATTGCCTTTTCTATAGTAAATTATTCAAAAAATAATTTGCTACTGTTGCAAATTTTAATTGCGCCAGGGATTGCCTTTTCTATAGTAAATTATTCAAAAAATAATTTTCTACTGTCGCAAATTTTAATTACGCCTGGGATTGCCTTTTCTATAGTAAATTATTCAAAAAATAATTTTCAACTGTCGAAAATTTTAATTACGCCAGGGATTGCCTTTTCTATAGTAAATTATTCAAAAAATAATTTTCAACTGTCGCAAATTTTAATTGCGCCAGGGATTGCCTTTTCTATAGTAAATTATTCAAAAAATAATTTTTTACTCTCGCAAATTTTAATTACGCCAGGGATTGCCTTTTCTGTAGTAAATAATTCAAAAAATAATTTTCTACTGTCGCAAATTTTAATTGCGCCAGGGATTGCCTTTTCTATAGTAAATTATTCAAAAAATAATTTTCAACTGTCGCAAATTTTAATTGCGCCAGGGATTGCCTTTCCTATAGTAAATTATTCAAAAAATAATTTTTTACTCTCGCAAATTTCAATTACGCCGGGGATTGCCTTTTCTATAGTAAATTATTCAAAAAATAATTTTCAACTGTCGCAAATTTTAATTGCGCCAGGGATTGCCTTTTCTATAGTAAATTATTCAAAAAATAATTTTCTACTGTCGCAAATTTTAATTGCGCCAGGGATTGCCTTTTCTATAGTAAACTTTTCAAAAAATAATTTTCTACTGTCGCAAATTTTAATTACGCCAGGGATTGCCTTTTCTATAGTAAATTATTCAAAAAATAATTTTCTACTGTCGCAAATTTTAATTATTCCAGGGATTGCCTTTTCTATAGTAAATTATTCAAAAAATAATTTTCTACTGTCGCAAATTTTAAATATCCCAGGGATTGCCTTTTCTATAGTAAATTATTCAAAAAATAATTTTTTACTGTCGCAAATTTTAAATATCCCAGGGATTGCCTTTTCTATAGTAAATTATTCAAAAAATAATTTTTTACTCTCGCAAATTTTAATTGCGCCAGGGATTGCCTTTTCTATAGTAAATTATTCAAAAAATAATTTTCTACTGTCGCAAATTTTAAATATCCCAGGGATTGCCTTTTCTATAGTAAATTATTCAAAAAATAATTTTATACTGTCGCAAATTTTAAATACGCCAGGGATTGCCTTTTCTATAGTAAATTATTCAAAAAATAATTTTCTACTCTCGCAAATTTTAATTACGCCAGGGATTGCCTTTTCTATAGTAAATTATTCAAAAAATAATTTTTTACTGTCGCAAATTTTAAATATCCCACGGATTGCCTTTTCTATCGTAAATTATTCAAAAAATAATTTTTTACTCTCGCAAATTTCAATTTCGCCAGTTAAATTTTTCACAAATTAATTTTCTACTCTCGCAAATTTCAATTACGCCAGGGATTGCCTTTTCTATAGTAAATTATTCAAAAAATAATTTTATACTGTCGCAAATTTTAAATACGCCAGGGATTGCCTTTTCTATAGTAAATTATTCAAAAAATAATTTTCTACTGTCGCAAATTTTAATTACGCCAGGGATTGCCTTTTCTATAGTAAATTATTCAAAAAATAATTTTCTACTGTCGAAAATTTTAATTACGCCAGGGATTGCCTTTTCTATAATAAATTATTCAAAAAATAATTTTTTACTGTCGCAAATTTTAATTACGCCAGGGATTGCCTTTTCTATAGTAAATTATTCAAAAAATAATTTTCTACTGTCGCAAACTTTAATTGCGCCAGGGATTGCCTTTTCTATAGTAAATTATTCAAAAAATAATTTTCAACTGTCGCAAATTTTAATTGCGCCAGGGATTGCCTTTCCTATAGTAAATTATTCAAAAAATAATTTTTTACTCTCGCAAATTTCAATTACGCCGGGGATTGCCTTTTCTATAGTAAATTATTCAAAAAATAATTTTCAACTGTCGCAAATTTTAATTGCGCCAGGGATTGCCTTTTCTATAGTAAATTATTCAAAAAATAATTTTCTACTGTCGCAAATTTTAATTGCGCCAGGGATTGCCTTTTCTATAGTAAACTTTTCAAAAAATAATTTTCTACTGTCGCAAATTTTAATTACGCCAGGGATTGCCTTTTCTATAGTAAATTATTCAAAAAATAATTTTCTACTGTCGCAAATTTTAATTATTCCAGGGATTGCCTTTTCTATAGTAAATTATTCAAAAAATAATTTTTTACTGTCGCAAATTTCAATTTCGCCAGGTAAATTTTTCACAAATTAATTTTCTACTCTCGCAAATTTCAATTACGCCAGGGATTGCCTTTTCTATAGTAAATTATTCAAAAAATAATTTTATACTGTCGCAAATTTTAAATACGCCAGGGATTGCCTTTTCTATAGTAAATTATTCAAAAAATAATTTTCTACTGTCGCAAATTTTAATTACGCCAGGGATTGCCTTTTCTATAGTAAATTATTCAAAAAATAATTTTCTACTGTCGAAAATTTTAATTACGCCAGGGATTGCCTTTTCTATAGTTAATTATTCAAAAAATAATTTTTTACTGTCGCAAATTTTAATTACGCCAGGGATTGCCTTTTCTATAGTAAATTATTCAAAAAATAATTTTCTACTGTCGCAAATTTTAATTACGCCAGGGATTGCCTTTTCTATAGTAAATTATTCAAAAAATAATTTTTTACTCTCGCAAATTTCAATTTCGCCAGGGATTGCCTTTTCTATAGTAAATTATTCAAAAAATAATTTTTTACTATCGCAAGTTTTAATTGCGCCAGGGATTGCCTATTCTATAGTAAATTATTCGAAAAATAATTTTCTACTGTCGCAAATTTTAATTACGCCAGGGATTGCCTTTTCTATAGTAAATTATTCAAAAAATAATTTTTTACTATCGCAAGTTTTAATTACGCCAGGGATTGCCTTTTCTATAATAAATTATTCAAAAAATAATTTTCTACTGTCGCAAATTTTAATTGCGCCAGGGATTGCCTTTTCTATAGTAAACTTTTCAAAAAATAATTTTCTACTCTCGCAAATTTTAATTACGCCAGGGATTGCCTTTTCTATAGTAAATTATTCAAAAAATAATTTTTTACTGTCGCAAATTTTAATTACGCCAGGGATTGCCTTTTCTATAGTAAATTATTCAAAAAATAATTTTTTTCTGTCGCAAATTTTAATTACGCCAGGGATTGCCTTTTCTATAGTAAATTTTTCAAAAAATAATTTTATACTTTCGCAAATTTTAAATACGCCAAGGATTGCCTTTTCTATAGTAAATTATTCAAAAAATAATTTTCTACCGTCGCAAGTTTTAATTACGCCAGGGATTGCCTTTTCTATAGTAAATTATTCAAAAAATAATTTTTTACTGTCGCAAATTTTAATTGCGCCAGGGATTGCCTTTTCTATAGTAAATTATTCAAAAAATAATTTTATACTGTCGCAAATTTTAATTACGCCAGGGATTGCATTTTCTATAGTAAATTATTCAAAAAATAATTTTCTACTGTCGCAAATTTTAAATATCCCAGGGATTGCCTTTTCTATAGTAAATTATTCAAAAAATAATTTTTTACTGTCGCAAATTTTAAATATCCCAGGGATTGCCTTTTCTATAGTAAATTATTCAAAAAATAATTTTTTACTCTCGCAAATTTTAAGTGCGCCAGGCATTGCCTTTTCTATAGTAAATTATTCAAAAAATAATTTTTTACTGTCGCAAATTTTAAATATCCCAGGGATTGCCTTTTCTATAGTAAATTATTCAAAAAATAATTTTTTACTGTCGCAAATTTTAAGTATCCCAGGGATTGATTTTTCTATAGTAAATTATTCAAAAAATATTTTTTTACTCTCGCAAATTTCAATTTCGCCAGGGATTGCCTTTTCTATAGTAAATTATTCAAAAAATAATTGTTTACTGTCGCAAATTTTAATTACGCCAGGGATTGCCTTTTCTATAGTAAATTATTCAAAAAATAATTTTCTACTGTCGCAAATTTTAATTACGCCAGGGATTGCTTTTTCTATAGTAAATTATTCAAAAAATAATTTTTTACTGTCGCAAATTTTAATTACGCCAGGGATTGCCTTTTCTATAGTAAACTATTCAAAAAATAATTTTCTACTGTTGCAAATTTTAATTGCGCCAGGGATTGCCTTTTCTATAGTAAATTATTCAAAAAATAATTTTATACTGTCGCAAATTTTAAATACGCCAGGGATTGCCTTTTCTATAGTAAATTATTCAAAAAATAATTTTTTACCGTCGCAAATTTTAAGTGCGCCAGGGATTGCCTTTTCTATAGTAAATGATTCAAAAAATAATTTTTTACTGTCGCAAATTTTAAATCTCACAGGGACTGCCTTTTCTATAGTAAATTATTCAAAAAATAATTTTTTACTCTCGCAAATTTCAATTTCGCCAGGTAAATTTTTCACAAATTAATTTTCTACTGTCGCAAATTTCAATTACGCCAGGGATTGCCTTTTCTATAGTAAATTATTCAAAAAATAATTTTCAACTGTCGCAAATTTTAATTGCGCCAGGGATTGCCTTTTCTATAGTAAATTTTTCAAAAAATAATTTTATACTGTCGCACATTTTAAATACGCCAGGGATTGCCTTTTCTATAGTAAATAATTCAAAAAATAATTTTCTACTGTTGCAAGTTTTAATTGCGCCAGGGATTGCCTTTTCTATAGTAAACTTTTCAGAAAATAATTTTCTACTGTCGCAAATTTTAATTACGCCAGGGATTGCCTTTTCTATAGTAAATTATTCAAAAAATAATTTTATACTGTCGCAAATTTTAATTACGCCAGGTAAATTTTTCACAAATTAATTTTCTACTGTCGCAAATTTTAATTACGCCAGGGATTGCCTTTTCTATAGTAAATTATTCAAAAAATAATTTTCTACTGTCGGAAATTTTAATTACGCCAGGTAAATTTTTCACAAATTAATTTTCTACTGTCGCAAATTTTAATTGCGCCAGGGATTGCCTTTTCTATAGTAAACTTTTCAAAAAATAATTTTCTACTGTCGCAAATTTTAATTACGCCAGGGATTGCCTTTTATATAGTAAATTATTCAAAAAATAATTTTTTATTGTCGCAAATTTTAACTACGCCAGGGATTGCCTTTTCTATAGTAAATTATTCAAAAAATAATTTTTTACTGTCGCAAATTTTAATTACGCCAGGGATTGCCTTTTCTATAGTAAATTATTCAAAAAATAATTTTTTACTGTCGCAAATTTTAATTGCGCCAGGGATTGCATTTTCTATAGTAAATTATTCAAAAAATAATTTTCTACTGTCGCAAATTTTAATTACGCCAGGGATTGCCTTTTCTATAGTAAATTATTCAAAAAATAATTTTCTACTGTCGCAAATTTTAATTGCGACAGGGATTGCCTTTTCTATAGTAAACTTTTCAAAAAATAATTTTTTACTGTCGCAAATTTTAATTACGCCAGGGATTGCCTTTTCTATAGTAAATTATTCAAAAAATAATTTTCTACTGTCGCAAATTTTAATTACGCCAGGGATTGCCTTTTCTATAGTAAATTATTCAAAAAATAATTTTCTATTGTCGCAAATTTTAAATATCCCAGGGATTGCCTTTTCTATAGTAAATTATTCAAAAAATAATTTTTTACTGTCGCAAATTTTAAATATCCCAGGGATTGCCTTTTCTACAGTAAATTATTCAAAAAATAATTTTTTTCTCTCGCAAATTTCAATTTCGCCAGGTAAATTTTTCACAAATTAATTTTCTACTGTCGCAAATTTTAATGACGCCAGGGATTGCCTTTTTTATAGTAAATTATTCAAAAAATAACTTTCAACTGTCGCAAATTTTAATTGCGCCAGGGATTGCCTTTTCTATAGTAAATTATTCAAAAAATAATTTTCTACTGTCGCAAATTTTAAGTGCGCCAGGGATTGCCTTTTCTATAGTAAATTATTCAAAAAATAATTTTTTACTCTCGCAAATTTCAATTTCGCCAGGGATTGCCTTTTCTATAGTAAATTATTCAAAAAATAATTTTTTACTGTCGCAAATTTTAATTACGCCAGGGATTGCCTTTTCTATAGTAAATTATTCAAAAAATAATTTTCTACTGTCGCAAATTTTAATTACGCCAGAGATTGCCTTTTCTATAGTAAATTATTCAAAAAATAATTTTTTACTGCCGCAAATTTTAATTACGCCAGGGATTGCCTTTTCTATCCAAAAAATAATTTTCTACTGTTGCAAATTTTAATTGCGCCAGGGATTGCCTTTTCTATAGTAAATTATTCAAAAAATAATTTTATACTGTCGCAAATTTTAAATACGCCAGGGATTGCCCTTTCTATAGTAAATTATTCAAAAAATAATTTTTTGCTGTCGCAAATTTTAAGTGCGCCAGGGATTGCCTTTTCTATAGTAAATTATTCAAAAAATAATTTTTTACTGTCGCAAATTTTAAATATCCCAGGGATTGCCTTTTCTATAGTAAATTATTCAAAAAATAATTTTTTACTCTCGCAAATTTCAATTTCGCCAGGTAAATTTTTCACAAATTAATTTTCTACTGTGGCAAATTTTAATTACCCCAGGGATTGCCTTTTCTATAGTAAATTATTCAAAAAATAATTTTCAACTGTCGCAAATTTTAATTGCGCCAGGGATTGCCTTTTCTATAGTAAATTTTTCAAAAAAATAATTTTATACTGTCGCAAATTTTAAATACGCCATGGATTGCCTTTTCTATAGTAAATTATTCAAAAAATAATTTTATACTGTCGCAAATTTTAATTACGCCAGGGATTGCCTTTTCTATAGTAAATTATTCAAAAAATAATTTTCTACTGTCGCAATTTTAATTGCGCCAGGGATTGCCTTTGCTATAGTAAATTATTCAAAAAATTATTTTATATTGTCGCAAATTTTAAATACGCAAGGGATTGCCTTTTCTATAGTAAATTATTCAAAAAATAATTTTCAACTGTCGCAAATTTGAATTGCGCCAGGGATTGCCTTTTCTATAGTAAATTTTTCAAAAAATATGTCGCAAATTTTAAATACGCCAGGGATTGCCTTTTCTATAGTAAATTATTCAAAAAATAATTTTCAACTGTCGCAAATTTTAATTGCGCCAGGGATTGCCTTTTCTATAGTAAATTTTTCAAAAAATAATTTTATACTGTCGCACATTTTAAATACGCCAGGGATTGCCTTTTCTATAGTAAATTATTCAAAAAATAATTTTCTACTGTTGCAAGTTTTAATTGCGCCAGGGATTGCCTTTTCTATAGTAAATTTTTCAAAAAATAATTTTATACTGTCGCAAATTTTAAATACGCCAGGGATTGCCTTTTCTATAGTAAATTATTCAAAAAATAATTTTCAACTGTCGCAAATTTTAATTGCGCCAGGGATTGCCTTTTCTATAGTAAATTTTTCAAAAAATAATTTTATACTGTCGCAAATTTTAAATACGCCAGGGATTGCCTTTTCTATAGTAAATTATTCAAAAAATAATTTTCAACTGTCGCAAATTTTAATTGCGCCAGGGATTGCCTTTCCTATAGTAAATTATTCAAAAAATAATTTTCAACTGTCGCAAATTTTAATTGCGCCAGGGATTGCCTTTTCTATAGTAAATTTTTCAAAAAATAATTTTATACTGTCGCAAATTTTAAATACGCCAGGGATTGCCTTTTCTATAGTAAATTATTCAAAAAATAATTTTCAACTTTCGCAAATTTTAATTGCGCCAGGGATTGCCTTTTCTATAGTAAATTTTTCAAAAAATAATTTTATACTGTCGCACATTTTAAATACGCCAGGGATTACCTTTTCTATAGTAAATTATTCAAAAAATAATTTTCTACTGTTGCAAGTTTTAATTGCGCAAGGGATTGCCTTTTCTATAGTAAACTTTTCAAAAAATAATTTTCTACTGTCGCAAATTTTAATTACGCCAGGGATTGCCTTTTCTATAGTAAATTATTCAAAAAATAATTTTATACTGTCGCAAATTTTAATTGCGCCAGGTAAATTTTTCACAAATTAATTTTCTACTGTCGCAAATTTTAATTACGCCAGGGATTGCCTTTTCTATAGTAAATTATTCAAAAAATTATTTTCCACTGTCGCAAATTTTAATTACGCCAGGTAAATTTTTCACAAATTAATTTTCTACTGTCGCAAATTTTAAGTGCGCCAGGGATTGCCTTTTCTATAGTAAACTTTTCAAAAAATAATTTTCTACTGTAGCAAATTTTAATTACGCCAGGGATTGCCTTTTCTATAGTAAATTATGCAAAAAATAATTTTTTATTGTCGCAAATTTTAACTACGCCAGGGATTGCCTTTTCTATAGTAAATTATTCAAAAAATAATTTTTTACTGTCGCAAATTTTAATTACGCCAGGGATTGCCTTTTCTATAGTAAATTATTCAAAAAATAATTTTTTACTGTCGCAAATTTTAATTGCGCCAGGGATTGCATTTTCTATAGTAAATTATTCAAAAAATAATTTTCTACTGTCGCAAATTTTAATTACGCCAGGGATTGCCTTTTCTATAGTAAATTATTCAAAAAATAATTTTCTACTGTCGCAAATTTTAATTGCGCCAGGGATTGCCTTTTCTATAGTAAACTTTTCAAAAAATAATTTTTTACTGTCGCAAATTTTAATTACGCCAGGGATTGCCTTTTCTATAGTAAATTATTCAAAAAATAATTTTCTACTGTCGCAAATTTTAAATATCCCAGGGATTGCCTTTTCTATAGTAAATTATTCAAAAAATAATTTTTTACTGTCGCAAATTTTAAATATCCCAGGGATTGCCTTTTCTACAGTAAATTATTCAAAAAATAATTTTTTTAGTCTCGCAAATTTCAATTTCGCCAGGTAAATTTTTCACAAATTAATTTTCTACTGTCGCAAATTTTAATTACGCCAGGGATTGCCTTTTTTATAGTAAATTATTCAAAAAATAACTTTCAATTGTCGCAAATTTTAATTGCGCCAGGGATTGCCTTTTCTATAGTAAATTATTCAAAAAATAATTTTCTACTGTCGCAAATTTTAAGTGCGCCAGGGATTGCCTTTTCTATAGTAAATTATTCAAAAAATAATTTTTTACTGTCGCAAATTTTAAATATCCCAGGGATTGCCTTTTCTATAGTAAATTATTCAAAAAATAATTTTTTACTGTCGCAACTTTTAAATATCCCAGGGATTGCCTTTTCTATAGTAAATTATTCAAAAAATAATTGTTTACTCTCGCAAATTTCAATTTCGCCAGGGATTGCCTTTTCTATAGTAAATTATTCAAAAAATAATTTTTTACTGTCGCAAATTTTAATTACGCCAGGGATTGCCTTTTCTATAGTAAATTATTCAAAAAATAATTTTCTATTGTCGCAAATTTTAATTACGCCAGGGATTGCCTTTTCTATAGTAAATTATTCAAAAAAAAATTTTCTACTGTCGCAAATTTTAATTGCGCCAGGGATTGCCTTTTCTATAGTAAATTATTCAAAAAATAATTTTATACTGTCGCAAATTTTAAATACGCCAGGGGTTGCCTTTTTTATAGTAAATTATTCAAAAAATAATTTTTTACTGTCGCAAATTTTAGATACGCCAGGGATTGCCTTTTCTATAGTAAATTATTCAAAAAATAATTTTCTACTGTCGCAAATTTTAATTACGCCAGGGATTGCCTTTTCTATAGTAAATTATTCAAAAAGTAATTTTCTACTGTCGCAAATTTTAATTACGCCAGGGATTGCCTTTTCTATAGTAAATTATTCAAAAAATAATTTTTTATTGTCGCAAATTTTAATTACGCCAGGGATTGCCTTTTCTATAGTAAATTATTCAAAAAATAATTTTCTACTGTCGCAAATTTTAATTGGCCAGGGATTGCCTTTTCTATGGTAAATTATTCAAAAAATAATTTTATACTGTCGCAAATTTTAAATACGCCAGGGATTGCCTTTTCTATAGTAAATTATTCAAAAAATAATTTTCTACTGTCGCAAATTTTAATTACGCCTGGTAAATTTTTCACAAATTAATTTTCTACTGTCGCAAATTTTAATTACGCCAGGGATTGCCTTTTCTATAGTAAATTATTCAAAAAATAATTTACTACTGTCGCAAATTTTAATTACGCCAGGGATTGCCTTTTCTATAGTAAATTATTCAAAAAATAATTTTTTACTATCGCAAGTTTTAATTACGCCAGGGATTGCCTTTTCTATAGTAAATTATTCAAAAAATAATTTTCTACTGTCACAAATTTTAATTGCGCCAGGGATTGCCTTTTCCATAGTAAACTTTTCAAAAAATTATTTTCTACTGTCGCAAATTTTAATTACGCCAGGGATTGCCTTTTCTATAGTAAATAATTCAAAAAATAATTTTCAACTGTCGCAAATTTTAATTGCGCCAGGGATTGCCTTTTCTATAGTAAACTTTTCAAAAAATAATTTTCTACTGTCGCAAATTTTAATTACGCCAGGGATTGCCTTTTCTATAGTAAATTATTCAAAAAATAATTTTCTACTGTCGCAAATTTTAATTACGCCAGGGATTGCCTTTTCTATAGTAAACTTTTCAAAAAATAATTTTCTACTGTCGCAAATTTTAATTACACCAGGTATTGCCTTTTCTATAGTAAATTATTCAAAAAATAATTTTTTACTGTCGCAAATTTTAATTACGCCAGGGATTGCCTTTTCTATAGTAAATTATTCAAAAAATAATTTTTTACTGTCGCATATTTTAATTACGCCAGGGATTGCCTTTTCTATAGTAAATTATTCAAAAAATAATTTTTTACTGCCGCAAATTTTAATTACGCCAGGGATTGCCTTTTCTATAGTAAATTATTCAAAAAATAATTTTTTATTGTCGCAAATTTTAATTGCGCCAGGGATTGCCTTTTCTATAGTAAATTATTCAAAAAATAATTTTTTACTGTCGCAAATTTTAATTACGCCAGGGATTGCCTTTTCTATAGTAAATTTTTCAAAAAATAATTTTATACTTTCGCAAATTTTAAATACGCCAAGGATTGCCTTTTCTATAGTAACTTATTCAAAAAATAATTTTCTACTGTCGCAAATTTTAATTACGGCAGGGATTGCCTTTTCTATAGTAAATTATTCAAAAAATAATTTTTTACTGTCGCAAATTTTAATTACGCCAGGGATTGCCTTTTCTATAGTAAATTATTCAAAAAATAATTTTCTACTGTCGCAAATTTTAAATATCCCAGGGATTGCCTTTTCTATAGTAAATTATTCAAAAAATAATTTTTTACTGTCGCAAATTTTAAATATCCCAGGGATTTCCTTTTCTATAGTAAATTATTCAAAAAATAATTTTTTACTCTCGCAAATTTCAATTTCGCCAGGTAAATTTTTCACAAATTAATTTTCTACTGTCGCAAATTTTAATTACGCCAGGGATTGCATTTTCTATAGTAAATTATTCAAAAAATAATTTTTTACTGTCGCAAATTTTAAATACGCCAGGCATTTCCTTTTCTATAGTAAATTATTCAAAAAATAATTTTCTACTGTCGCAAATTTTAAATACGCCAGGGATTGACTTTTCTATAGTAAACTTTTCAAAAAATAATTTTCAACTGTCGCAAATTTTAATTGCGCCAGGGATTGCCTTTTCTATAGTAAACTTTTCAAAAAATAATTTTCTACTGTCGAAAATTTTAATTACGCCAGGGATTGCCTTTTCTATAGTAAATTATTCAAAAAATAATTTTCTACTGTCGCAAATTTTAAATACGCCAGGGATTGCCTTTTCTATAGTAAACATTGCAAAAAATAATTTTCTACTGTCACAAATTTTAATTACGCCAGGGATTGCCTTTTCTATAGTAAATTATTCAAAAAATAATTTTTTACTGTCGAAAATTTTAATTACGCCAGGGATTGCCTTTTCTATAGTAAATTATTCAAAAAATAATTTTCTACTGTTGCAAATTTTAAATACGCCAGGGATTGCCTTTTCTATAGTAAATTATTCAAAAAATCATTTTCTACTGTCGCAAATTTTAAATACGCCAGGGATTGCCTTTTCTATAGTAAACTTTTCAAAAAATAATTTTCAACGTTCGCAAATTTTAATTGCGCCAGGGATTGCCTTTTCTATAGTAAACTTTTCAAAAAATAATTTTCTACTGTCGCAAATCTTAATTACGCCAGGGATTGCCTTTTTTATAGTAAATTATTCAAAAAATAATTTTCTACTGTCGCAAATTTTAAATACGCCAGGGATTGCGTTTTCTATAGTAAACTTTTCAAAAAATAATTTTCTACTGTCGCAAATTTTAATTACGCCAGGGATTGCCTTTTCTATAGTAAATTATTCAAAAAATAATTTTTTACTGTCGCAAATTTTAATTATGCCAGGGATTGCCTTTTCTATAGTAAATTATTCAAAAAATAATTTTTTACTGTCGCAAATTTTAATTACGCCAGGGATTGCCTTTTCTATAGTAAATTATTCAAAAAATAATTTTCTACTGTCGCAAATTTTAATTACGCCAGGGATTGCCTCTTCTATAGTAAATTATTCAAAAAATAATTTTCTACTGTCGCAAATTTTAATTGCGCCAGGGATTGCCTTTTCTATAGTAAATTATTCAAAAAATAATTTTATACTGTCGCAAATTTTAAATACGCCAGGGGTTGCCTTTTCTATAGTAAATTATTCAAAAAATAATTTTCAACTGTTGCAAATTTTAAATATCCCAGGGATTGCCTTTTCTATAGTAAATTATTCAAAAAATAATTTTTTACTGTCGCAAATTTTAATTACGCCAGGGATTGCCTTTTCTATAGTAAATTATTCAAAAAATAATTTTTTACTGTCGCAAATTTTAATTACGCCAGGGATTGCCTTTTCTATAGTAAATTATTCAAAAAATAATTTTCTACTGTCGCAAATTTTAATTACGCCAGGGATTGCCTTTTCTATAGTAAATTATTCAAAAAATAATTTTTTACTGTCGCAAATTTTAATTACGCCAGGGATTGCCTTTTCTATAGTAAATTATTCAAAAAATAATTTTATACTGTCGCAAATTTTAATTACGCCAGGGATTGCCTTTTCTATAGTAAATCATTCAAAAAATAATTTTCTACTGTCGCAAATTTTAAATATCCCAGGGATTGCCTTTTCTATAGTAAATTATTCAAAAAATAATTTTATACTGTCGCAAATTTTAAATAGGCCAGGGATTGCCTTTTCTATAGTAAATTATTCAAAAAATAATTTTCTACTGTCGCAAATTTTAATTACGCCAGGGATTGCCTTTACTATAGTAAATTATTCAAAAAATAATTTTCTACTGTTGCAAATTTTAGTTACGCCAGGGATTGCCTTTTCTATAGTAAATTATTCAAAAAATAATTTTTTACTGTCGCAAATTTTAATTACGCCAGGGGATTGCCTTTTCTATAGTAAATTATTCAAAAAATAATTTCCTATTGTCGCAAATTTTAAATATCCCAGGGATTGCCTTTTCTATAGTAAATTATTCAAAAATTAATTTTTTACTGTCGCAAATTTTAAATATCCCAGGGATTGCCTTTTCTATAGTAAAATATTCAAAAAATAATTTTCAACTGTCGCAAATTTTAATTACGCCAGGGATTGCCTTTTCTATAGTAAATTATTCAAAAAATAATTTTATACTGTCGCAAATTTTAATTGCGCCAGGGATTGCCTTTTCTATAGTAAACTTTTCAAAAAATAATTTTTTACTCTCGCAAATTTCAATTTCGCCAGGTAAATTATTCAAAAAATAATTTTTTATTGTCGCAAATTTTAATTGCGCCAGGGATTGCCTTTTCTATAGTAAATTATTCAAAAAATAATTTTTTACTGTCGCAAATTTTAATTACGCCAGGGATTGCCTTTTCTATAGTAAATTATTCAAAAAATAATTTTTTACTGTCGTAAATTTTAATTACGCCAGGGATTGCCTTTTCTATAGTAAATTATTCAAAAAATAATTTTTTACTGTCGCAAATTTTAATTACGCCAGGGATTGCCTTTTCTATATTAAACTTTTCAAAAAATAATTTTCAACTGTCGCAAATTTTAATTGCGCCAGGGATTGCCTTTTCTATAGTAAACTTTTCAGAAAATAATTTTCTACTGTCGCAAATTTTAATTACGCCAGGGATTGCCTTTTCTATAGTAAATTATTCAAAAAATAATTTTCTACTGTCGCAAATTTTAAATAAGCTAGGGATTGCCTTTTCTATAGTAAACTTTTCAAAAAATAATTTTCTACTGTCGCAAATTTAAATTACGCCAGGGATTACCTTTTCTATAGTAAATTATTCAAAAAATAATTTTTTACTGTCGCAAATTTTAATTACGCCAGGGATTGCCTTTTCTATAGTAAATTATTCAAAAAATAATTTTTTACTGTCGCAAATTTTAATTACGCCAGGGATTGCCTTTTCTATAGTAAATTATTCAAAAAATAATTTTCTACTGTCGCAAATTTTAATTACGCCAGGGATTGCTTTTCTATAGTAAATTATTCAAAAAATATTTTTCTACTGTCGCAAATTTTAAGTGCGCCAGGGATTGCCTTTTCTATAGTAAATTATTCAAAAAATAATTTTATACTGTCGCAAATTTTAAATACGCCAGGGGTTGCCTTTTCTATAGTAAATTATTCAAAAAATAATTTTCTACTGTTGCAAATTTTAAATATCCCAGGGATTGCCTTTTCTATAGTAAATTATTCAAAAAATAATTTTTTACTGTCGCAAATTTTAATTACGCCAGGGATTGCCTTTTCTATAGTA
The DNA here is from genome assembly GCA_963930735.1 of Dioctria linearis. NCBI lineage: Eukaryota > Metazoa > Arthropoda > Insecta > Diptera > Asilidae > Dioctria > Dioctria linearis. The sequence goes on from CAWVNZ010001388.1 coordinate 105,812, forward strand.
AATTATTCAAAAAATAATTTTTTACTGTCGCAAATTTTAATTACGCCAGGGATTGCCTTTTCTATAGTAAATTATTCAAAAAATAATTTTCTACTGTCGCAAATTTTAATTCCGCCAGGGATTGCCTTTTCTATAGTAAATTATTCAAAAAATAATTTTTTACTGTCGCAAATTTTAATTACGCCAGGGATTGCCTTTTCTATAGTAAATTATTCAAAAAATAATTTTTTACTGTCGCAAATTTTAATTACGCCAGGGATTGCCTTTTCTATAGTAAATTATTCAAAAAATAATTTTCTACTGTCGCAAATTTTAATTACGCCAGGGATTGCCTTTTCTATAGTAAATTATTCAAAAAATAATTTTTTACTGTCGCAAATTTTAATTACGCCAGGGATTGCCTTTTCTATAGTAAATTATTCAAAAAATAATTTTTTACTGTCGCAAATTTTAATTACGCCAGGGATTGCCTTTTCTATAGTAAATTATTCAAAAAATAATTTTCTACTGTCGCAAATTTTAAATATCCCAGGGATTGCCTTTTCTATAGTAAATTATTCAAAAAATAATTTTTTACTGTAGCAAATTTTAAATATCCCAGGGATTTCCTTTTCTATAGTAAATTATTCAAAAAATAATTTTTTACTCTCGCAAATTTCAATTTCGCCAGGTAAATTTTTCACAAATTAATTTTCTACTGTCGCAAATTTTAATTACGCCAGGGATTGCCTTTTCTATAATAAATTATTCAAAAAATAATTTTTTACTGTCGCAAATTTTAAATACGCCAGGCATTTCCTTTTCTATAGTAAATTATTCAAAAATTAATTTTCTACTGTCGCAAATTTTAAATACGCCAGGGATTGCCTTTTCTATAGTAAACTTTTCAAAAAATAATTTTCAACTGTCGCAAATTTTAATTGCGCCAGGGATTGCCTTTTCTATAGTAAACTTTTCAAAAAATAATTTTCTACTGTCGAAAATTTTAATTACGCCAGGGATTGCCTTTTCTATAGTAAATTATTCAAAAAATAATTTTCTACTGTCGCAAATTTTAAATACGCCAGGGATTGCCTTTTCTATAGTAAACTTTTCAAAAAATAATTTTCTACTGTCACAAATTTTAATTACACCAGGGATTGCCTTTTCTATAGTAAATTATTCAAAAAATAATTTTTTACTGTCGAAAATTTTAATTACGCCAGGGATTGCCTTTTCTATAGTAAATTATTCAAAAAATAATTTTTTACTGTCGCAAATTTTAATTACGCCAGGGATTGCCTTTTCTATAGTAAATTATTCAAAAAATAATTTTCTACTGTCGCAAATTTTAATTACGCCAGGGATTGCCTCTTCTATAGTAAATTATTCAAAAAATAATTTTCTACTGTCGCAAATTTTAATTGCGCCAGGGATTGCCTTTTCTATAGTAAATTATTCAAAAAATAATTTTATACTGTCGCAAATTTTAAATACGCCAGGGGTTGCCTTTTCTATAGTAAATTATTCAAAAAATAATTTTCAACTGTTGCAAATTTTAAATATCCCAGGGATTGCCTTTTCTATAGTAAATTATTCAAAAAATAATTTTTTACTGTCGCAAATTTTAATTACGCCAGGGATTGCCTTTTCTATAGTAAATTATTCAAAAAATAATTTTTTACTGTCGCAAATTTTAATTACCCCAGGGATTGCCTTTTCTATAGTAAATTATTCAAAAAATAATTTTCTACTGTCGCAAATTTTAATTACGCCAGGGATTGCCTTTTCTATAGTAAATTATTCAAAAAATAATTTTTTACTGTCGCAAATTTTAATTACGCCAGGGATTGCCTTTTCTATAGTAAATTATTCAAAAAATAATTTTATACTGTCGCAAATTTTAATTACGCCAGGGACTGCCTTTTCTATAGTAAATTATTCAAAAAATAATTTTCAACTGTCGCAAATTTTAAATATCCCAGGGATTGCCTTTTCTATAGTAAATTATTCAAAAAATAATTTTATACTGTCGCAAATTTTAAATACGCCAGGGATTGCCTTTTCTATAGTAAATTATTCAAAAAATAATTTTCTACTGTCGCAAATTTTAATTACGCCAGGGATTGCCTTTACTATAGTAAATTATTCAAAAAATAATTTTCTACTGTTGCAAATTTTAGTTACGCCAGGGATTGCCTTTTCTATAGTAAATTATTCAAAAAATAATTTTTTACTGACGCAAATTTTAATTACGCCAGGGATTGCCTTTTCTATAGTAAATTATTCAAAAAATAATTTCCTATTGTCGCAAATTTTAAATATCCCAGGGATTGCCTTTTCTATAGTAAATTATTCAAAAATTAATTTTTTACTGTCGCAAATTTTAAATATCCCAGGGATTGCCTTTTCTATAGTAAAATATTCAAAAAATAATTTTCAACTGTCGCAAATTTTAATTACGCCAGGGATTGCCTTTTCTATAGTAAATTATTCAAAAAATAATTTTATACTGTCGCAAATTTTAATTGCGCCAGGGATTGCCTTTTCTATAGTAAACTTTTCAAAAAATAATTTTTTACTCTCGCAAATTTCAATTTCGCCAGGTAAATTATTCAAAAAATAATTTTTTACTGTCGCAAATTTTAATTGCGCCAGGGATTGCCTTTTCTATAGTAAATTATTCAAAAAATAATTTTTTTCTGTCGCAAATTTTAAATATCCCAGGGATTTCCTTTTCTATAGTAAATTATTCAAAAAATAATTTTTTACTCTCGCAAATTTCAATTTCGCCAGGTATATTTTTCACAAATTAATTTTCTACTGTCGCAAATTTTAATTACGCCAGGGATTGCCTTTTCTATAGTAAATTATTCAAAAAATAATTTTTTACTGTCGCAAATTTTAAATACGCCAGGCATTTCCTTTTCTATAGTAAATTATTCAAAAAATAATTTTCTACTGTCGCAAATTTTAAATACGCCAGGGATTGACTTTTCTATAGTAAAGTTTTCAAAAAATAATTTTCAACTGTCGCAAATTTTAATTGCGCCAGGGATTGCCTTTTCTATAGTAAACTTTTCAAAAAATAATTTTCTACTGTCGAAAATTTTAATTACGCCAGGGATTGCCTTTTCTATAGTAAATTATTCAAAAAATAATTTTCTACTGTCGCAAATTTTAAATACGCCAGGGATTGCCTTTTCTATAGTAAACATTGCAAAAAATAATTTTCTACTGTCACAAATTTTAATTACGCCAGGGATTGCCTTTTCTATAGTAAATTATTCAAAAAATAATTTTTTACTGTCGAAAATTTTAATTACGCCAGGGATTGCCTTTTCTATAGTAAATTATTCAAAAAATAATTTTCTACTGTTGCAAATTTTAAATACGCCAGGGATTGCCTTTTCTATAGTAAATTATTCAAAAAATCATTTTCTACTGTCGCAAATTTTAAATACGCCAGGGATTGCCTTTTCTATAGTAATCTTTTCAAAAAATAATTTTCAACTTTCGCAAATTTTAATTGCGCCAGGGATTGCCTTTTCTATAGTAAACTTTTCAAAAAATAATTTTCTACTGTCGCAAATCTTAATTACGCCAGGGATTGCCTTTTTTATAGTAAATTATTCAAAAAATAATTTTCTACTGTCGCAAATTTTAAATACGCCAGGGATTGCGTTTTCTATAGTAAACTTTTCAAAAAATAATTTTCTACTGTCGCAAATTTTAATTACGCCAGGGATTGCCTTTTCTATAGTAAATTATTCAAAAAATAATTTTTTACTGTCGCAAATTTTAATTATGCCAGGGATTGCCTTTTCTATAGTAAATTATTCAAAAAATAATTTTTTACTGTCGCAAATTTTAATTACGCCAGGGATTGCCTTTTCTATAGTAAATTATTCAAAAAATAATTTTCTACTGTCGCAAATTTTAATTACGCCAGGGATTGCCTCTTCTATAGTAAATTATTCAAAAAATAATTTTCTACTGTCGCAAATTTTAATTGCGCCAGGGATTGCCTTTTCTATAGTAAATTATTCAAAAAATAATTTTATACTGTCGCAAATTTTAAATACGCCAGGGGTTGCCTTTTCTATAGTAAATTATTCAAAAAATAATTTTCAACTGTTGCAAATTTTAAATATCCCAGGGATTGCCTTTTCTATAGTAAATTATTCAAAAAATAATTTTTTACTGTCGCAAATTTTAATTACGCCAGGGATTGCCTTTTCTATAGTAAATTATTCAAAAAATAATTTTTTACTGTCGCAAATTTTAATTACGCCAGGGATTGCCTTTTCTATAGTAAATTATTCAAAAAATAATTTTCTACTGTCGCAAATTTTAATTACGCCAGGGATTGCCTTTTCTATAGTAAATTATTCAAAAAATAATTTTTTACTGTCGCAAATTTTAATTACGCCAGGGATTGCCTTTTCTATAGTAAATTATTCAAAAAATAATTTTATACTGTCGCAAATTTTAATTACGCCAGGGATTGCCTTTTCTATAGTAAATTATTCAAAAAATAATTTTCAACTGTCGCAAATTTTAAATATCCCAGGGATTGCCTTTTCTATAGTAAATTATTCAAAAAATAATTTTATACTGTCGCAAATTTTAAATAGGCCAGGGATTGCCTTTTCTATAGTAAATTATTCAAAAAATAATTTTCTACTGTCGCAAATTTTAATTACGCCAGGGATTGCCTTTACTATAGTAAATTATTCAAAAAATAATTTTCTACTGTTGCAAATTTTAGTTACGCCAGGGATTGCCTTTTCTATAGTAAATTATTCAAAAAATAATTTTTTACTGTCGCAAATTTTAATTACGCCAGGGGATTGCCTTTTCTATAGTAAATTATTCAAAAAATAATTTCCTATTGTCGCAAATTTTAAATATCCCAGGGATTGCCTTTTCTATAGTAAATTATTCAAAAATTAATTTTTTACTGTCGCAAATTTTAAATATCCCAGGGATTGCCTTTTCTATAGTAAAATATTCAAAAAATAATTTTCAACTGTCGCAAATTTTAATTACGCCAGGGATTGCCTTTTCTATAGTAAATTATTCAAAAAATAATTTTATACTGTCGCAAATTTTAATTGCGCCAGGGATTGCCTTTTCTATAGTAAACTTTTCAAAAAATAATTTTTTACTCTCGCAAATTTCAATTTCGCCAGGTAAATTATTCAAAAAATAATTTTTTACTGTCGCAAATTTTAATTGCGCCAGGGATTGCCTTTTCTATAGTAAATTATTCAAAAAATAATTTTTTACTGTCGCAAATTTTAATTACGCCAGGGATTGCCTTTTCTATAGTAAATTATTCAAAAAATAATTTTTTACTGTCGTAAATTTTAATTACGCCAGGGATTGCCTTTTCTATAGTAAATTATTCAAAAAATAATTTTTTACTGTCGCAAATTTAAATTACGCCAGGGATTGCCTTTTCTATATTAAACTTTTCAAAAAATAATTTTCAACTGTCGCAAATTTTAATTGCGCCAGGGATTGCCTTTTCTATAGTAAACTTTTCAGAAAATAATTTTCTACTGTCGCAAATTTTAATTACGCCAGGGATTGCCTTTTCTATAGTAAATTATTCAAAAAATAATTTTCTACTGTCGCAAATTTTAAATAAGCTAGGGATTGCCTTTTCTATAGTAAACTTTTCAAAAAATAATTTTCTACTGTCGTAAATTTAAATTACGCCAGGGATTACCTTTTCTATAGTAAATTATTCAAAAAATAATTTTTTACTGTCGCAAATTTTAATTACGCCAGGGATTGCCTTTTCTATAGTAAATTATTCAAAAAATAATTTTTTACTGTCGCAAATTTTAATTACGCCAGGGATTGCCTTTTCTATAGTAAATTATTCAAAAAATAATTTTCTACTGTCGCAAATTTTAATTACGCCAGGGATTGCTTTTCTATAGTAAATTATTCAAAAAATAATTTTCTACTGTCGCAAATTTTAAGTGCGCCAGGGATTGCCTTTTCTATAGTAAATTATTCAAAAAATAATTTTATACTGTCGCAAATTTTAAATACGCCAGGGGTTGCCTTTTCTATAGTAAATTATTCAAAAAATAATTTTCTACTGTTGCAAATTTTAAATATCCCAGGGATTGCCTTTTCTATAGTAAATTATTCAAAAAATAATTTTTTACTGTCGCAAATTTTAATTACGCCAGGGATTGCCTTTTCTATAGTAAATTATTCAAAAAATAATTTTTTACTGTCGCAAATTTTAATTACGCCAGGGATTGCCTTTTCTATAGTAAATTATTCAAAAAATAATTTTCTACTGTCGCAAATTTTAATTACGCCAGGGATTGCCTTTTCTATAGTAAATTATTCAAAAAATAATTTTTTACTGTCGCAAATTTTAATTACGCCAGGGATTGCCTTTTCTATAGTAAATTATTCAAAAAATAATTTTTTACTGTCGCAAATTTTAATTACGCCAGGGATTGCCTTTTCTATAGTAAATTATTCAAAAAATAATTTTCTACTGTCGCAAATTTTAATTACGCCAGGGATTGCCTTTTCTATAGTAAATTATTCAAAAAATAATTTTCTACTGTCGCAAATTTTAATTACGCCAGGGATTGCCTTTTCTATAGTAAATTATTCAAAAAATAATTTTTTACTGTCGCAAATTTTAATTACGCCAGGGATTGCCTTTTCTATAGTAAATTATTCAAAAAATAATTTTCTACTGTCGCAAATTTTAAATATCCCAGGGATTGCCTTTTCTATAGTAAATTATTCAAAAAATAATTTTTTACTGTAGCAAATTTTAAATATCCCAGGGATTTCCTTTTCTATAGTAAATTATTCAAAAAATAATTTTTTACTCTCGCAAATTTCAATTTCGCCAGGTAAATTTTTCACAAATTAATTTTCTACTGTCGCAAATTTTAATTACGCCAGGGATTGCCTTTTCTATAATAAATTATTCAAAAAATAATTTTTTACTGTCGCAAATTTTAAATACGCCAGGCATTTCCTTTTCTATAGTAAATTATTCAAAAAATAATTTTCTACTGTCGCAAATTTTAAATACGCCAGGGATTGCCTTTTCTATAGTAAACTTTTCAAAAAATAATTTTCAACTGTCGCAAATTTTAATTGCGCCAGGGATTGCCTTTTCTATAGTAAACTTTTCAAAAAATAATTTTCTACTGTCGAAAATTTTAATTACGCCAGGGATTGCCTTTTCTATAGTAAATTATTCAAAAAATAATTTTCTACTGTCGCAAATTTTAAATACGCCAGGGATTGCCTTTTCTATAGTAAACTTTTCAAAAAATAATTTTCTACTGTCACAAATTTTAATTACGCCAGGGATTGCCTTTTCTATAGTAAATTATTCAAAAAATAATTTTTTATTGTCGAAAATTTTAATTACGCCAGGGATTGCCTTTTCTATAGTAAATTATTCAAAAAATAATTTTTTACTGTCGCAAATTTTAATTACGGCAGGGATTGCCTTTTCTATAGTAAATTATTCAAAAAATAATTTTCTACTGTCGCAAATTTTAATTACGCCAGGGATTGCCTCTTCTATAGTAAATTATTCAAAAAATAATTTTCTACTCTCGCAAATTTTAATTGCGCCAGGGATTGCCTTTTCTATAGTAAATTATTCAAAAAATAATTTTATACTGTCGCAAATTTTAAATACGCCAGGGGTTGCCTTTTCTATAGTAAATTATTCAAAAAATAATTTTCAACTGTTGCAAATTTTAAATATCCCAGGGATTGCCTTTTCTATAGTAAATTATTCAAAAAATAATTTTTTACTGTCGCAAATTTTAATTACGCCAGGGATTGCCTTTTCTATAGTAAATTATTCAAAAAATAATTTTTTACTGTCGCAAATTTTAATTACCCCAGGGATTGCCTTTTCTATAGTAAATTATTCAAAAAATAATTTTCTACTGTCGCAAATTTTAATTACGCCAGGGATTGCCTTTTCTATAGTAAATTATTCAAAAAATAATTTTTTACTGTCGCAAATTTTAATTACGCCAGGGATTGCCTTTTCTATAGTAAATTATTCAAAAAATAATTTTATACTGTCGCAAATTTTAATTACGCCAGGGATTGCCTTTTCTATAGTAAATTATTCAAAAAATAATTTTCAACTGTCGCAAATTTTAAATATCCCAGGGATTGCCTTTTCTATAGTAAATTATTCAAAAAATAATTTTATACTGTCGCAAATTTTAAATACGCCAGGGATTGCCTTTTCTATAGTAAATTATTCAAAAAATAATTTTCTACTGTCGCAAATTTTAATTACGCCAGGGATTGCCTTTACTATAGTAAATTATTCAAAAAATAATTTTCTACTGTTGCAAATTTTAGTTACGCCAGGGATTGCCTTTTCTATAGTAAATTATTCAAAAAATAATTTTTTACTGACGCAAATTTTAATTACGCCAGGGATTGCCTTTTCTATAGTAAATTATTCAAAAAATAATTTCCTATTGTCGCAAATTTTAAATATCCCAGGGATTGCCTTTTCTATAGTAAATTATTCAAAAATTAATTTTTTACTGTCGCAAATTTTAAATATCCCAGGGATTGCCTTTTCTATAGTAAAATATTCAAAAAATAATTTTCAACTGTCGCAAATTTTAATTACGCCAGGGATTGCCTTTTCTATAGTAAATTATTCAAAAAATAATTTTATACTGTCGCAAATTTTAATTGCGCCAGGGATTGCCTTTTCTATAGTAAACTTTTCAAAAAATAATTTTTTACTCTCGCAAATTTCAATTTCGCCAGGTAAATTATTCAAAAAATAATTTTTTACTGTCGCAAATTTTAATTGCGCCAGGGATTGCCTTTTCTATAGTAAATTATTCAAAAAATAATTTTTTTCTGTCGCAAATTTTAATTACGCCAGGGATTGCCTTTTCTATAGTAAATTATTCAAAAAATAATTTTTTACTGTCGTAAATTTTAATTACGCCAGGGATTGCCTTTTCTATAGTAAATTATTCAAAAAATAATTTTTTACTGTCGCAAATTTTAATTACGCCAGGGATTGCCTTTTCTATATTAAACTTTTCAAAAAATAATTTTCAACTGTCGCAAATTTTAATTGCGCCAGGGATTGCCTTTTCTATAGTAAACTTTTCAAAAAATAATTTTCTACTGTCGCAAATTTTAATTACGCCAGGGATTGCCTTTTCTATAGTAAATTATTCAAAAAATAATTTTCTACTGTCGCAAATTTTAAATACGCCAGGGATTGCCTTTTCTATAGTAAACTTTTCAAAAAATAATTTTCTACTGTCGCAAATTTAAATTACGCCAGGGATTACCTTTTCTATAGTAAATTATTCAAAAAATAATTTTTTACTGTCGCAAATTTTAATTACGCCAGGGATTGCCTTTTCTATAGTAAATTATTCAAAAAATAATTTTTTACTGTCGCAAATTTTAATTACGCCAGGGATTGCCTTTTCTATAGTAAATTATTCAAAAAATAATTTTCTACTGTCGCAAATTTTAATTACGCCAGGGATTGCTTTTCTATAGTAAATTATTCAAAAAATAATTTTCTACTGTCGCAAATTTTAAGTGCGCCAGGGATTGCCTTTTCTATAGTAAATTATTCAAAAAATAATTTTATACTGTCGCAAATTTTAAATACGCCAGGGGTTGCCTTTTCTATAGTAAATTATTCAAAAAATAATTTTCTACTGTTGCAAATTTTAAATATCCCAGGGATTGCCTTTTCTATAGTAAATTATTCAAAAAATAATTTTTTACTGTCGCAAATTTTAATTACGCCAGGGATTGCCTTTTCTATAGTAAATTATTCAAAAAATATTTTTTTTCTGTCGCAAATTTTAATTACGCCAGGGATTGCCTTTTCTATAGTAAATTATTCAAAAAATAATTTTCTACTGTCGCAAATTTTAATTACGCCAGGGATTGCCTTTTCTATAGTAAATTATTCAAAAAATAATTTTTTACTGTCGCAAATTTTAATTACGCCAGGGATTGCCTTTTCTATAGTAAATTATTCAAAAAATAATTTTATACTGTCGCAAATTTTAATTACGCCAGGGTTTGCCTTTTCTATAGTAAATTATTCAAAAAATAATTTTCTACTGTCGAAAATTTTAATTACGCCAGGGTTTGCCTTTTCTATAGTAAATTATTCAAAAAATAATTTTCTACTGTCGAAAATTTTAAATATCCCAGGGATTGCCTTTTCTATAGTAAATTATTCAAAAAATAATTTGTTACTGTCGCAAATTTTAAATATCCCAGGGATTGCCTTTTCTATAGTAAATTATTCAAAAAATAATTTTTTACTCTCGCAAATTTGAATTTCGCCAGGTAAATTTTTCACAAATTAATTTTCTACTGTCGCAAATTTTAATTTCGCCAGGGATTGCCTTTTCTATAGTAAATTATTCAAAAAATAATTTTTTACTGTCGCAAATTTTAAATACGCCAGGGATTGCCTTTTCTATAGTAAATTATTCAAAAAATAATTTTCTACTGTCGCAAATTTTAAATACGCCAGGGATTGCCTTTTCTATAGTAAACTTTTCAAAAAATAATTTTCTACTGTCGAAAATTTTAATTACGCCAGGGATTGCCTTTTCTATAGTAAATTATTCAAAAAATAATTTTCTACTGTCGCAAATTTTAAATACGCCAGGGATTGCCTTTTCTATAGTAAACTTTTCAAAAAATAATTTTCTACTGTCGCAAATTTTAAATACGCCAGGGATTGCCTTTTCTATAGTAAACTTTTCAAAAAATAATTTTCTACTGTCGCAAATTTTAATTACGCCAGGGATTGCCTTTTCTATAGTAAATTATTCCAAAAATAATTTTCTACTGTCGCAAATTTTAAATACGCCAGGGATTGCCTTTTCTATAGTAAACTTTTCAAAAAATAATTTTCTACTGTCGCAAATTTTAATTACGCCAGGGATTACCTTTTCTATAGTAAATTATTCAAAAAATAATTTTTTACTGTCGCAAATTTTAATTACGCCAGGGATTGCCTTTTCTATAGTAAATTATTCAAAAAATAATTTTTTACTGTCGCAAATTTTAATTACGCCAGGGATTGCCTTTTCTATAGTAAATTATTCAAAAAATAATTTTCTACTGTCGCAAATTTTAAATATCCCAGGGATTGCCTTTTCTATAGTAAATTATTCAAAAATAATTTGTTACTGTCGCAAATTTTAATTGCGCCAGGGATTGCCTTTTCTATAGTAAATTATTCACAAAATAATTTTATACTGTCGCAAATTTTAATTACGCCAGGGTTTGCCTTTTCTATAGTAAACTTTTCAAAAAATAATTTTCTACTGTCGCAAATTTTAATTGCGCCAGAGATTACCTTTTCTATAGTAAATTATTCAAAAAATAATTTTTTACTGTCGCAAATTTTAAATATCCCAGGGATTGCCTTTTCTATAGTAAATTATTCAAAAAATAATTTTTTACTCTCGCAAATTTGAATTTCGCCAGGTAAATTTTTCACAAATTAATTTTCTACTGTTACAAATTTTAATTACGCCAGGGATTGCCTTTTCTATAGTAAATTATTCAAAAATAATTTTCTACTGTCGCAAATTTTAATTACGCCAGGGATTGCCTCTTCTATAGTAAATTATTCAAAAAATAATTTTGTACTTTCGCAAATTTTAATTGCGCCAGGGATTGCCTTTTCTATAGTAAATTATTCAAAAAATAATTTTATACTGTCGCAAATTTTAAATACGGCAGGGGTTGCCTTTTCTATAGTAAATTATTCAAAAAATAATTTTCTACTGTTGCAAATTTTAAATATCCCAGGGATTGCCTTTTCTATAGTAAATTATTCAAAAAATAATTTTTTACTGTCGCAAATTTTAATTACGCCTGGGATTGCCTTTTCTATATTAAACTTTTCAAAATATAATTTTCAACTGTCGCAAATTTTAATTGCGCCAGGGATTGCCTTTTCTATAGTAAACTTTTCAAAAAATAATTTTCTACTGTCGCAAATTTTAATTACGCCAGGGATTGCCTTTTCTATAGTAAATTATTCAAAAAATAATTTTCTACTGTCGCAAATTTTCAATACGCCAGGGATTGCCTTTTCTATAGTAAACTTTTCAAAAAATAATTTTCTACTGTCGCAAATTTTAATTACGCCAGGGATTACCTTTTCTATAGTAAATTATTCAAAAAATAATTTTTTAATGTCGCAAATTTTAATTACGCCAGGGATTGCCTTTTCTATAGTAAATTATTCAAAAAATAATTTTTTACTGTCGCAAATTTTAATTACGCCAGGGATTGCCTTTTCTATAGTAAATTATTCAAAAAATAATTTTCTACTGTCGCAAATTTTAATTACGCCAGGGATTGCCTTTTCTATAGTAAATTATTCAAAAAATAATTTCCTATTGTCGCAAATTTTAAATATCCCAGGGATTGCCTTTTCTATAGTAAATTATTCAAAAAATAATTTTTTACTGTCGCAAATTTTAAATATCCCAGGGATTGCCTTTTCTATAGTAAAATATTCAAAAAATAATTTTCAACTGTCGCAAATTTTAATTACGCCAGGGATTGCCTTTTCTATAGTAAATTATTCAAAAAATAATTTTATACTGTCGCAAATTTTAATTGCGCCAGGGATTGCCTTTTCTATAGTAAACTTTTCAAAAAATAATTGTTTACTCTCGCAAATTTCAATTTCGCCAGGTAAATTATTCAAAAAATAATTTTTTACTGTCGCAAATTTTAATTGCGCCAGGGATTGCCTTTTATATAGTAAATTATTCAAAAAATAATTTTTTACTGTCGCAAATTTTAATTACGCCAGGGATTGCCTTTTCTATAGTAAATTATTCAAAAAATAATTTTTTACTGTCGCAAATTTTAATTACGCCAGGGATTGCCTTTTCTATAGTAAATTATTCAAAAAATAATTTTTTACTGTCGCAAATTTTAATTACGCCAGGGATTGCCTTTTCTATATTAAACTTTTCAAAAAATAATTTTCAACTGTCGCAAATTTTAATTGCGCCAGGGATTGCCTTTTCTATAGTAAACTTTTCAAAAAATAATTTTTTACTGTCGCAAATTTTAATTACGCCAGGGATTGCCTTTTCTATAGTAAATTATTCAAAAAATAATTTTCTACTGTCGCAAATTTTAAATACGCCAGGGATTGCCTTTTCTATAGTAAACTTTTCAAAAAATAATTTTCTACTGTCGCAAATTTTAATTACGCCAGGGATTACCTTTTCTATAGTAAATTATTCAAAAAATAATTTTTTACTGTCGCAAATTTTAATTACGCCAGGGATTGCCTTTTCTATAGTAAATTATTCAAAAAATAATTTTTTACTGTCGCAAATTTTAATTACGCCAGGGATTGCCTTTTCTATAGTAAATTATTCAAAAAATAATTTTCTACTGTCGCAAATTTTAATTACGCCAGGGATTGCCTTTTCTATAGTAAATTATTCAAAAAATAATTTTCTACTGTCGCAAATTTTAATTACGCCAGGGATTGCCTTTTCTATAGTAAATTATTCAAAAAATAATTTTCTACTGTCGCAAATTTTAAGTGCGCCAGGGATTGCTTTTCTATAGTAAATTATTCAAAAAATAATTTTCTACTGTCGCAAATTTTAAATACGCCAGGGATTGCCTTTTCTATAGTAAACTTTTCAAAAAATAATTTTCTACTGTCGCAAATTTTAATTACGCCAGGGATTACCTTTTCTATAGTAAATTATTCAAAAAATAATTTTTTACTGTCGCAAATTTTAATTACGCCAGGGATTGCCTTTTCTATAGTAAATTATTCAAAAAATAATTTTCTACTGTCGCAAATTTTAAATATCCCAGGGATTGCCTTTTCTATAGTAAATTATTCAAAAAATAATTTGTTACTGTCGCAAATTTTAATTGCGCCAGGGATTGCCTTTTCTATAGTAAATTATTCAAAAAATAATTTTATACTGTCGCAAATTTTAATTACGCCAGGGTTTGCCTTTTCTATAGTAAACTTTTCAAAAAATAATTTTCTACTGTCGCAAATTTTAATTGCGCCAGGGATTGCCTTGTGTATAGTAAACTTTTCAAAAAATAATTTTCTACTGTCGAAAATTTTAATTACGCCAGGGATTGCCTTTTCTATAGTAAATTATTCAAAAAATAATTTTCTACTGTCGCAAATTTTAAATACGCCAGGGATTGCCTTTTCTATAGTAAACTTTTCAAAAAATAATTTTCTACTGTCGCAAATTTTAATTACGCCATGGATTGCCTTTTCTATAGTAAACTTTTCAAAAAATAATTTTCTACTGTCGCAAATTTTAATTACGCCAGGGATTGCCTTTTCTATAGTAAATTATTCAAAAAATAATTTTCTACTGTCGCAAATTTTAAATACGCCAGGGATTGCCTTTTCTATAGTAAACTTTTCAAAAAATAATTTTCTACTGTCGCAAATTTTAATTACGCCAGGGATTACCTTTTCTATAGTAAATTATTCAAAAAATAATTTTTTACTGTCGCAAATTTTAATTACGCCAGGGATTGTCTTTTCTATAGTAAATTATTCAAAAAATAATTTTTTACTGTCGCAAATTTTAATTACGCCAGGTATTGCCTTTTCTATAGTAAATTATTCAAAAAATAATTTTCTACTGTCGCAAATTTTAAATATCCCAGGGATTGCCTTTTCTATAGTAAACTTTTCAAAAAATAATTTTCTACTGTCGCAAATTTTAATTACGCCAGGGATTACCTTTTCTATAGTAAATTATTCAAAAAATAATTTTTTAATGTCGCAAATTTTAATTACGCCAGGGATTGCCTTTTCTATAGTAAATTATTCAAAAAATAATTTTTTACTGTCGCAAATTTTAATTACGCCAGGGATTGCCTTTTCTATAGTAAATAATTCAAAAAATAATTTTCTACTGTCGCAAATTTTAATTACGCCAGGGATTGCCTTTTCTATAGTAAATTATTCAAAAAATAATTTCCTATTGTCGCAAATTTTAAATATCCCAGGGATTGCCTTTTCTATAGTAAATTATTCAAAAAATAATTTTTTACTGTCGCAAATTTTAAATATCCCAGGGATTGCCTTTTCTATAGTAAAATATTCAAAAAATAATTTTCAACTGTCGCAAATTTTAATTACGCCAGGGATTGCCTTTTCTATAGTAAATTATTCAAAAAATAATTTTATACTGTCGCAAATTTTAATTGCGCCAGGGATTGCCTTTTCTATAGTAAACTTTTCAAAAAATAATTGTTTACTCTCGCAAATTTCAATTTCGCCAGGTAAATTATTCAAAAAATAATTTTTTACTGTCGCAAATTTTAATTGCGCCAGGGATTGCCTTTTATATAGTAAATTATTCAAAAAATAATTTTTTACTGTCGCAAATTTTAATTACGCCAGGGATTGCCTTTTCTATAGTAAATTATTCAAAAAATAATTTTTTACTGTCGCAAATTTTAATTACGCCAGGGATTGCCTTTTCTATAGTAAATTATTCAAAAAATAATTTTTTACTGTCGCAAATTTTAATTACGCCAGGGATTGCCTTTTCTATATTAAACTTTTCAAAAAATAATTTTCAACTGTCGCAAATTTTAATTGCGCCAGGGATTGCCTTTTCTATAGTAAACTTTTCAAAAAATAATTTTTTACTGTCGCAAATTTTAATTACGCCAGGGATTGCCTTTTCTATAGTAAATTATTCAAAAAATAATTTTCTACTGTCGCAAATTTTAAATACGCCAGGGATTGCCTTTTCTATAGTAAACTTTTCAAAAAATAATTTTCTACTGTCGCAAATTTTAATTACGCCAGGGATTACCTTTTCTATAGTAAATTATTCAAAAAATAATTTTTTACTGTCGCAAATTTTAATTACGCCAGGGATTGCCTTTTCTATAGTAAATTATTCAAAAAATAATTTTTTACTGTCGCAAATTTTAATTACGCCAGGGATTGCCTTTTCTATAGTAAATTATTCAAAAAATAATTTTCTACTGTCGCAAATTTTAATTACGCCAGGGATTGCCTTTTCTATAGTAAATTATTCAAAAAATAATTTTCTACTGTCGCAAATTTTAATTACGCCAGGGATTGCCTTTTCTATAGTAAATTATTCAAAAAATAATTTTCTACTGTCGCAAATTTTAAGTGCGCCAGGGATTGCTTTTCTATAGTAAATTATTCAAAAAATAATTTTCTACTGTCGCAAATTTTAAATACGCCAGGGATTGCCTTTTCTATAGTAAACTTTTCAAAAAATAATTTTCTACTGTCGCAAATTTTAATTACGCCAGGGATTACCTTTTCTATAGTAAATTATTCAAAAAATAATTTTTTACTGTCGCAAATTTTAATTACGCCAGGGATTGCCTTTTCTATAGTAAATTATTCAAAAAATAATTTTCTGCTGTCGCAAATTTTAAATATCCCAGGGATTGCCTTTTCTATAGTAAATTATTCAAAAAATAATTTGTTACTGTCGCAAATTTTAATTGCGCCAGGGATTGCCTTTTCTATAGTAAATTATTCAAAAAATAATTTTATACTGTCGCAAATTTTAATTACGCCAGGGTTTGCCTTTTCTATAGTAAACTTTTCAAAAAATAATTTTCTACTGTCGCAAATTTTAATTGCGCCAGGGATTGCCTTGTCTATAGTAAACTTTTCAAAAAATAATTTTCTACTGTCGAAAATTTTAATTACGCCAGGGATTGCCTTTTCTATAGTAAATTATTCAAAAAATAATTTTCTACTGTCGCAAATTTTAAATACGCCAGGGATTGCCTTTTCTATAGTAAACTTTTCAAAAAATAATTTTCTACTGTCGCAAATTTTAATTACGCCATGGATTGCCTTTTCTATAGTAAACTTTTCAAAAAATAATTTTCTACTGTCGCAAATTTTAATTACGCCAGGGATTGCCTTTTCTATAGTAAATTATTCAAAAAATAATTTTCTACTGTCGCAAATTTTAAATACGCCAGGGATTGCCTTTTCTATAGTAAACTTTTCAAAAAATAATTTTCTACTGTCGCAAATTTTAATTACGCCAGGGATTACCTTTTCTATAGTAAATTATTCAAAAAATAATTTTTTACTGTCGCAAATTTTAATTACGCCAGGGATTGTCTTTTCTATAGTAAATTATTCAAAAAATAATTTTTTACTGTCGCAAATTTTAATTACGCCAGGTATTGCCTTTTCTATAGTAAATTATTCAAAAAATAATTTTCTACTGTCGCAAATTTTAAATATCCCAGGGATTGCCTTTTCTATAGTAAATTATTCAAAAAATAATTTGTTACTGTCGCAAATTTTAATTGCGCCAGGGATTGCCTTTTCTATAGTAAATTATTCAAAAAATAATTTTTTACTGTCGCAAATTTTAATTACGCCAGGGATTGCCTTTTCTATAGTAAATTATTCAAAAAATAATTTTCTACTGTCGCAAATTTTAAATACGCCAGGGATTGCCTTTCCTATAGTAAATTATTTAAAAAATAATTTGTTACTGTCGCAAATTTTAAATATCCCAGGGATTGCCTTTTCTATAGTAAATTATTCAAAAAATAATTTTTTACTCTCGCAAATTTGAATTTCGCCAGGTAAATTTTTCACAAATTAATTTTCTACTGTCGCAAATTTTAATTACGCCAGGGATTGCCTTTTCTATAGTAAATTATTCAAAAAATAATTTTCTACTGTCGCAAATTTTAATTACGCCAGGGATTGCCTCTTCTATAGTAAATTATTCAAAAAATAATTTTGTACTTTCGCAAATTTTAATTGCGCCAGGGATTGCCTTTTCTATAGTAAATTATTCAAAAAATAATTTTATACTGTCGCAAATTTTAAATACGCCAGGGGTTGCCTTTTCTATAGTAAATTATTCAAAAAATAATTTTCTACTGTTGCAAATTTTAAATATCCCAGGGATTGCCTTTTCTATAGTAAATTATTCAAAAAATAATTTTTTACTGTCGCAAATTTTAATTACGCCTGGGATTGCCTTTTCTATATTAAACTTTTCAAAAATAATTTTCAACTGTCGCAAATTTTAATTGCGCCAGGGATTGCCTTTTCTATAGTAAACTTTTCAAAAAATAATTTTCTACTGTCGCAAATTTTAATTACGCCAGGGATTGCCTTTTCTATAGTAAATTATTCAAAAAATAATTTTCTACTGTCGCAAATTTTCAATACGCCAGGGATTGCCTTTTCTATAGTAAACTTTTCAAAAAATAATTTTCTACTGTCGCAAATTTTAATTACGCCAGGGATTACCTTTTCTATAGTAAATTATTCAAAAAATAATTTTTTAATGTCGCAAATTTTAATCACGCCAGGGATTGCCTTTTCTATAGTAAATTATTCAAAAAATAATTTTTTACTGTCGCAAATTTTAATTACGCCAGGGATTGCCTTTTCTATAGTAAATTATTCAAAAAATAATTTTCTACTGTCGCAAATTTTAATTACGCCAGGGATTGCCTTTTCTATAGTAAATTATTCAAAAAATAATTTCCTATTGTCGCAAATTTTAAATATCCCAGGGATTGCCTTTTCTATAGTAAACTTTTCAAAAAATAATTTTCTACTGTCGCAAATTTTAATTACGCCATGGATTGCCTTTTCTATAGTAAACTTTTCAAAAAATAATTTTCTACTGTCGCAAATTTTAATTACGCCAGGGATTGCCTTTTCTATAGTAAATTATTCAAAAAATAATTTTCTACTGTCGCAAATTTTAAATACGCCAGGGATTGCCTTTTCTATAGTAAACTTTTCAAAAAATAATTTTCTACTGTCGCAAATTTTAATTACGCCAGGGATTACCTTTTCTATAGTAAATTATTCAAAAAATAATTTTTTACTGTCGCAAATTTAATTACGCCAGGGATTGTCTTTTCTATAGTAAATTATTCAAAAAATAATTTTTTACTGTCGCAAATTTTAATTACGCCAGGTATTGCCTTTTCTATAGTAAATTATTCAAAAAATAATTTTCTACTGTCGCAAATTTTAAATATCCCAGGGATTGCCTTTTCTATAGTAAATTATTCAAAAAATAATTTGTTACTGTCGCAAATTTTAATTGCGCCAGGGATTGCCTTTTCTATAGTAAATTATTCAAAAAATAATTTTTTACTGTCGCAAATTTTAATTACGCCAGGGATTGCCTTTTCTATAGTAAATTATTCAAAAAATAATTTTCTACTGTCGCAAATTTTAAATACGCCAGGGATTGCCTTTCCTATAGTAAATTATTTAAAAAATAATTTGTTACTGTCGCAAATTTTAAATATCCCAGGGATTGCCTTTTCTATAGTAAATTATTCAAAAAATAATTTTTTACTCTCGCAAATTTGAATTTCGCCAGGTAAATTTTTCACAAATTAATTTTCTACTGTCGCAAATTTTAATTACGCCAGGGATTGCCTTTTCTATAGTAAATTATTCAAAAAATAATTTTCTACTGTCGCAAATTTTAATTACGCCAGGGATTGCCTCTTCTATAGTAAATTATTCAAAAAATAATTTTGTACTTTCGCAAATTTTAATTGCGCCAGGGATTGCCTTTTCTATAGTAAATTATTCAAAAAATAATTTTATACTGTCGCAAATTTTAAATACGCCAGGGGTTGCCTTTTCTATAGTAAATTATTCAAAAAATAATTTCCTACTGTTGCAAATTTTAAATATCCCAGGGATTGCCTTTTCTATAGTAAATTATTCAAAAAATAATTTTTTACTGTCGCAAATTTTAATTACGCCTGGGATTGCCTTTTCTATATTAAACTTTTCAAAAAATAATTTTCAACTGTCGCAAATTTTAATTGCGCCAGGGATTGCCTTTTCTATAGTAAACTTTTCAAAAAATAATTTTCTACTGTCGCAAATTTTAATTACGCCAGGGATTGCCTTTTCTATAGTAAATTATTCAAAAAATAATTTTCTACTGTCGCAAATTTTCAATACGCCAGGGATTGCCTTTTCTATAGTAAACTTTTCAAAAAATAATTTTCTACTGTCGCAAATTTTAATTACGCCAGGGATTACCTTTTCTATAGTAAATTATTCAAAAAATAATTTTTTAATGTCGCAAATTTTAATTACGCCAGGGATTGCCTTTTCTATAGTAAATTATTCAAAAAATAATTTTTTACTGTCGCAAATTTTAATTACGCCAGGGATTGCCTTTTCTATAGTAAATTATTCAAAAAATAATTTTCTACTGTCGCAAATTTTAATTACGCCAGGGATTGCCTTTTCTATAGTAAATTATTCAAAAAATAATTTCCTATTGTCGCAAATTTTAAATATCCCAGGGATTGCCTTTTCTATAGTAAATTATTCAAAAAATAATTTTTTACTGTCGCAAATTTTAAATATCCCAGGGATTGCCTTTTCTATAGTAAAATATTCAAAAAATAATTTTCAACTGTCGCAAATTTTAATTACGCCAGGGATTGCCTATTCTATAGTAAATTATTCAAAAAATAATTTTATACTGTCGCAAATTTTAATTGCGCCAGGGATTGCCTTTTCTATAGTAAACTTTTCAAAAAATAATTTTTTACTCTCGCAAATTTCAATTTCGCCAGGTAAATTATTCAAAAAATAATTTTTTACTGTCGCAAATTTTAATTGCGCCAGGGATTGCCTTTTATATAGTAAATTATTCAAAAAATAATTTTTTACTGTCGCAAATTTTAATTACGCCAGGGATTGCCTTTTCTATAGTAAATTATTCAAAAAATAATTTTTTACTGTCGCAAATTTTAATTACGCCAGGGATTGCCTTTTCTATAGTAAATTATTCAAAAAATAATTTTTTACTGTCGCAAATTTTAATTACGCCAGGGATTGCCTTTTATATATTAAACTTTTCAAAAAATAATTTTCAACTGTCGCAAATTTTAATTGCGCCAGGGATTGCCTTTTCTATAGTAAACTTTTCAAAAAATAATTTTTTACTGTCGCAAATTTTAATTACGCCAGGGATTGCATTTTCTATAGTAAATTACTCAAAAAATAATTTTCTACTGTCGCAAATTTTAAATACGCCAGGGATTGCCTTTTCTATAGTAAACTTTTCAAAAAATAATTTTCTTCTGTCGCAAATTTTAATTACGCCAGGATTGCCTTTTCTATAGTAAATTATTCAAAAAATAATTTTTTACTGTCGCAAATTTTAATTACGCCAGGGATTGCCTTTTCTATAGTAAATTATTCAAAAAATAACTTTTTACTGTCGCAAATTTTAATTACGCCAGGGATTGCCTTTTCTATAGTAAATTATTCAAAAAATAATTTTCTACTGTCGCAAATTTTAATTACGCCAGGGATTGCCTCTTCTATAGTAAATTATTCAAAAATAATTTTGTACTGTCGCAAATTTTAATTGCGCCAGGGATTGCCTTTTCTATAGTAAATTATTCAAAAAATAATTTTATACTGTCGCAAATTTTAAATACGCCAGGGGTTGCCTTTTCTATAGTAAATTATTCAAAAAATAATTTTCTACTGTTGCAAATTTTAAATATCCCAGGGATTGCCTTTTCTATAGTAAATTATTCAAAAAATAATTTTTTACTGTCGCAAATTTTAATTACGCCAGGGATTGCCTTTTCTATAGTAAATTATTCAAAAAATAATTTTTTACTATCGCAAGTTTTAATTGCGCCAGGGATTGCCTTTTCTATAGTAAATTATTCAAAAATAATTTTTTACTGTCGCAAATTTTAATTACGCCAGGGATTGCCTTTTCTATAGTAAATTATTCAAAAAATAATTTTATACTGTCGCAAATTTAAATTACGCCAGGGATTGCCTTTTCCATAGTAAATTATTAAAAAAATAATTTTCTACTGTCGCAAATTTTAAATATCCCAGGGATTGCCTTTTCTATAGTAAATTATTCAAAAAATAATTTTTTACTGTCGCAAATTTTAATTACGCCTGGGATTGCCTTTTCTATATTAAACTTTTCAAAAAATAATTTTCAACTGTCGCATATTTTAATTGCGCCAGGGATTGCCTTTTCTATAGTAAACTTTTCAAAAAATAATTTTCTACTGTCGCAAATTTTAATTACGCCAGGGATTGCCTTTTCTATAGTAAATTATTCAAAAAATAATTTTCTACTGTCGCAAATTTTAAATATCCCAGGGATTGCCTTTTCTATAGTAAATTATTCAAAAAATAATTTGTTACTGTCGCAAATTTTAAATATCCCAGGGATTGCCTTTTCTATAGTAAATTATTCAAAAAATAATTTTTTACTCTCGCAAATTTGAATTTCGCCAGGTAAATTTTTCACAAATTAATTTTCTACTGTCGCAAATTTTAATTACGCCAGGGATTGCCTTTTCTATAGTAAATTATTCAAAAAATAATTTTTTACTGTCGCAAATTTTAATTACGCCTGGGATTGCCTTTTCTATATTAAACTTTTCAAAAAATAATTTTCAACTGTCGAAAATTTTAATTGCGCCAGGGATTGCCTTTTCTATAGTAAACTTTTCAAAAAATAATTTTCTACTGTCGCAAATTTTAATTACGCCAGGGATTGCCTTTTCTATAGTAAATTATTCAAAAAATAATTTTCTACTGTCGCAAATTTTCAATACGCCAGGGATTGCCTTTTCTATAGTAAACTTTTCAAAAAATAATTTTCTACTGTCGCAAATTTTAATTACGCCAGGGATTACCTTTTCTATAGTAAATTATTCAAAAAATAATTTTTTAATGTCGCAAATTCTAATTACGCCAGGGATTGCCTTTTCTATAGTAAATTATTCAAAAAATAATTTCCTATTGTCGCAAATTTTAAATATCCCAGGGATTGCCTTTTCTACAGTAAATTATTCAAAAAATAATTTTTTACTGTCGCAAATTTTAATTACGCCAGGGATTGCCTTTTCTATATTAAACTTTTCAAAAAATAATTTTCAACTGTCGCAAATTTTAATTGCGCCAGGGATTGCCTTTTCTATAGTAAACTTTTCAAAAAATAATTTTTTACTGTCGCAAATTTTAATTACGCCAGGGATTGCCTTTTCTATAGTAAATTATTCAAAAAATAATTTTCTACTGTCGCAAATTTTAAATACGCCAGGGATTGCCTTTTCTATAGTAAACTTTTCAAAAAATAATTTTCTACTGTCGCAAATTTTAATTACGCCAGGGATTACCTTTTCTATAGTAAATTATTCAAAAAATAATTTTTTACTGTCGCAAATTTTAATTACGCCAGGGATTGCCTTTTCTATAGTAAATTATTGAAAAAATAATTTTCTACTGTCGCAAATTTTAATTACGCCAGGGATTGCCTTTTCTATAGTAAATTATTCAAAAAATAATTTTCTACTGTCGCAAATTTTAATTACGCCAGGGATTGCCTTTTCTATAGTAAATTATTCAAAAAATAATTTTCTACTGTCGCAAATTTTAATTACGCCAGGGATTGCCTTTTCTATAGTAAATTATTCAAAAAATAATTTTCTACTGTCGCAAATTTTAAATATCCCAGGGATTGCCTTTTCTATAGTAAATTATTCAAAAAATAATTTGTTACTGTCGCAAATTTTAATTGCGCCAGGGATTGCCTTTTCTATAGTAAATTATTCAAAAAATAATTTTATACTGTCGCAAATTTTAATTACGCCAGGGTTTGCCTTTTCTATAGTAAACTTTTCAAAAAATAATTTTCTACTGTCGCAAATTTTAAATATCCCAGGGATTGCCTTTTCTATAGTAAATTATTCAAAAAATAATTTGTTACTGTCGCAAATTTTAATTGCGCCAGGGATTGCCTTTTCTATAGTAAATTATTCAAAAAATTATTTTATACTGTCGCAAATTTTAATTACGCCAGGGTTTGCCTTTTCTATAGTAAACTTTTCAAAAAATAATTTTCTACTCTCGCAAATTTTAATTACGCCAGGGATCACCTTTTCTATAGTAAATTATTCAAAAAATAATTTTTTACTGTCGCAAATTTTAATTACGCCAGGGATTGCCTTTTCTATAGTAAATTATTCAAAAAATAATTTTCTACTGTCGCAAATTTTAAATACGCCAGGGATTGCCTTTCCTATAGTAAATTATTTAAAAAATAATTTGTTACTGTCGCAAATTTTAAATATCCCAGGGATTGCCTTTTCTATAGTAAATTATTCAAAAAATAATTTTTTACTCTCGCAAATTTGAATTTCGCCAGGTAAATTTTTCACAAATTAATTTTCTACTGTCGCAAATTTTAATTACGCCAGGGATTGCCTTTTCTATAGTAAATTATTCAAAAAATAATTTTCTACTGTCGCAAATTTTAATTACGCCAGGGATTGCCTCTTCTATAGTAAATTATTCAAAAAATAATTTTGTACTTTCGCAAATTTTAATTGCGCCAGGGATTGCCTTTTCTATAGTAAATTATTCAAAAAATAATTTTATACTGTCGCAAATTTTAAATACGCCAGGGGTTGCCTTTTCTATAGTATATTATTCAAAAAATAATTTTCTACTGTTGCAAATTTTAAATATCCCAGGGATTGCCTTTTCTATAGTAAATTATTCAAAAAATAATTTTTTACTGTCGCAAATTTTAATTACGCCAGGGATTGCCTTTTCTATAGTAAATTATTCAAAAAATAATTTTCTACTGTCGCAAATTTTAATTACGCCAGGGATTGCCTTTTCTATAGTAAATTATTCAAAAAATAATTTTCTACTGTCGCAAATTTTAATTACGCCAGGGATTGCCTTTTCTATAGTAAATTATTCAAAAAATAATTTTCTACTGTCGCAAATTTTAAGTGCGCCAGGGATTGCCTTTTCTATAGTAAATTATTCAAAAAATAATTTTCTACTGTCGCAAATTTTAAATACGCCAGGGATTGCCTTTTCTATAGTAAACTTTTCAAAAAATAATTTTCTACTGTCGCAAATTTTAATTACGCCAGGGATTACCTTTTCTATAGTAAATTATTCAAAAAATAATTTTTTACTGTCGCAAATTTTAATTACGCCAGGGATTGCCTTTTCTATAGTAAATTATTCAAAAAATAATTTTTTACTGTCGCAAATTTTAATTACGCCAGGGATTGCCTTTTCTATAGTAAATTATTCAAAAAATAATTTTATACTGTCGCAAATTTTAATTACGCCAGGGTTTGCCTTTT
Organism: Dioctria linearis; assembly: GCA_963930735.1. NCBI lineage: Eukaryota > Metazoa > Arthropoda > Insecta > Diptera > Asilidae > Dioctria > Dioctria linearis. The sequence goes on from CAWVNZ010001388.1 coordinate 131,069, forward strand.
CTATAGTAAATTATTCAAAAAATAATTTTCTACTGTCGCAAATTTTAAATATCCCAGGGATTGCCTTTTCTATAGTAAATTATTCAAAAAATAATTTGTTACTGTCGCAAATTTTAAATATCCCAGGGATTGCCTTTTCTATAGTAAGTTATTCAAAAAATATTTTTTTACTGTCGCAAATTTTAATTACGCCAGGGATTGCCTTTTCTATAGTAAATTATTCAAAAAATAATTTTTTACTGTCGCAAATTTTAATTACGCCAGGGATTGCCTTTTCTATAGTAAATTATTCAAAAAATAATTTTCTACTGTCGCAAATTTTAATTACGCCAGGGATTGCCTTTTCTATAGTAAATTATTCAAAAAATAATTTCCTATTGTCGCAAATTTTAAATATCCCAGGGATTGCCTTTTCTATAGTAAATTATTCAAAAAATAATTTTTTACTGTCGCAAATTTTAAATATCCCAGGGATTGCCTTTTCTATAGTAAAATATTCAAAAAATAATTTTCAACTGTCGCAAATTTTAATTACGCCAGGGATTGCCTTTTCTATAGTAAATTATTCAAAAAATAATTTTATACTGTCGCAAATTTTAATTGCGCCAGGGATTGCCTTTTCTATAGTAAACTTTTCAAAAAATAATTTTTAACTCTCGCAAATTTCAATTTCGCCAGGTAAATTATTCAAAAAATAATTTTTTACTGTCGCAAATTTTAATTGCGCCAGGGATTGCCTTTTATATAGTAAATTATTCAAAAAATAATTTTTTACTCTCGCAAATTTTAATTACGCCAGGGATTGCCTTTTCTATAGTAAATTATTCAAAAAATAATTTTTTACTGTCGCAAATTTTAATTACGCCAGGGATTGCCTTTTCTATAGTAAATTATTCAAAAAATAATTTTTTACTGTCGCAAATTTTAATTACGCCAGGGATTGCCTTTTCTACATTAAACTTTTCAAAAAATAATTTTCAACTGTCGCAAATTTTAATTGCGCCAGGGATTGCCTTTTCTATAGTAAACTTTTCAAAAAATAATTTTTTACTGTCGCAAATTTTAATTACGCCAGGGATTGCCTTTTCTATAGTAAATTATTCAAAAAATAATTTTCTACTGTCGCAAATTTTAAATACGCCAGGGATTGCCTTTTCTATAGTAAACTTTTCAAAAAATAATTTTCTACTGTCGCAAATTTTAATTACGCCAGGGATTACCTTTTCTATAGTAAATTATTCAAAAAATAATTTTTTACTGTCGCAAATTTTAATTACGCCAGGGATTGCCTTTTCTATAGTAAATTATTCAAAAAATAATTTTTTACTGTCGCAAATTTTAATTACGCCAGGGATTGCCTTTTCTATAGTAAATTATTCAAAAAATAATTTTCTACTGTCGCAAATTTTAATTACGCCAGGGATTGCCTTTTCTATAGTAAATTATTCAAAAAATAATTTTCTACTGTCGCAAATTTTAATTACGCCAGGGATTGCCTTTTCTATAGTAAATTATTCAAAAAATAATTTTCTACTGTCGCAAATTTTAAGTGCGCCAGGGATTGCCTTTTCTATAGTAAATTATTCAAAAAATAATTTTCTACTGTCGCAAATTTTAAATACGCCAGGGATTGCCTTTTCTATAGTAAACTTTTCAAAAAATAATTTTCTACTGTCGCAAATTTTAATTACGCCAGGGATTACCTTTTCTATAGTAAATTATTCAAAAAATAATTTTTTACTGTCGCAAATTTTAATTACGCCAGGGATTGCCTTTTCTATAGTAAATTATTCAAAAAATAATTTTTTACTGTCGCAAATTTTAATTACGCCAGGGATTGCCTTTTCTATAGTAAATTATTCAAAAAATAATTTTATACTGTCGCAAATTTTAATTACGCCAGGGTTTGCCTTTTCTATAGTAAATTATTCAAAAAATAATTTTCTACTGTCGCAAATTTTAAATATCCCAGGGATTGCCTTTTCTATAGTAAATTATTCAAAAAATAATTTGTTACTGTCGCAAATTTCAAATATCCCAGGGATTGCCTTTTCTATAGTAAGTTATTCAAAAAATAATTTTTTACTCTCGCAAATTTGAATTTCGCCAGGTAAATTTTTCACAAATTAATTTTCTACTGTCGCAAATTTTAATTACGCCAGGGATTGCCTTTTCTATAGTAAATTATTCAAAAAATAATTTTTTACTGTCGCAAATTTTAATTACGCCAGGGATTGCCTTTTCTATAGTAAATTATTCAAAAAATAATTTTCTACTGTTGCAAATTTTAAATACGCCAGGGCTTGCCTCTTCTATAGTAAATTATTCAAAAAATAATTTTCTACTGTCGCAAATTTTTAAAACGCCAGGGATTGCCTTTTCTATAGTAAACTTTTCAAAAAATAATTTTCAACTGTCGCAAATTTTAATTGCGCCAGGGATTGCCTTTTCTATAGTAAACTTTTCAAAAAATAATTTTCTACTGTCGCAAATTTTAATTACGCCAGGGATTGCCTTTTCTATAGTAAATTACTCAAAAAATAATTTTCTACTGTCGCAAATTTTAAATACGCCAGGGATTGCCTTTTCTATAGTAAACTTTTCAAAAAATAATTTTCTACTGTCGCAAATTTTAATTACGCCAGGGATTGCCTTTTCTATAGTAAATTATTCAAAAAATAATTTTTTACTGTCGCAAATTTTAATTACGCCAGGGATTGCCTTTTCTATAGTAAATTATTCAAAAAATAACTTTTTACTGTCGCAAATTTTAATTACGCCAGGGATTGCCTTTTCTATAGTAAATTATTCAAAAAATAATTTTCTACTGTCGCAAATTTTAATTACGTCAGGGATTGCCTCTTCTATAGTAAATTATTCAAAAAATAATTTTGTACTGTCGCAAATTTAAATTGCGCCAGGGATTGCCTTTTCTATAGTAAATTATTCAAAAAATAATTTTATACTGTCGCAAATTTTAAATACGCCAGGGGTTGCCTTTTCTATAGTAAATTATTCAAAAAATAATTTTCTACTGTTGCAAATTTTAAATATCCCAGGGATTACCTTTTCTATAGTAAATTATTCAAAAAATAATTTTTTACTGTCGCAAATTTTAATTACGCCAGGGATTGCCTTTTCTATAGTAAATTATTCAAAAAATAATTTTTTACTATCGCAAGTTTTAATTGCGCCAGGGATTGCCTTTTCTATAGTAAATTATTCAAAAAATAATTTTTTACTGTCGCAAATTTTAATTACGCCAGGGATTGCCTTTTCTATAGTAAATTATTCAAAAAATAATTTTATACTGTCGCAAATTTAAATTACGCCAGGGATTGCCTTTTCTATAGTAAATTATTAAAAAAATAATTTTCTACTGTCGCAAATTTTAAATATCCCAGGGATTGCCTTTTCTATAGTAAATTATTCAAAAAATATTTTTTTACTGTCGCAAATTTTAATTATCCCAGGGATTGCCTTTTCTATAGTAAATTATTCAAAAAATAATTTTTTACTCTCGCAAATTTCAATTTCGCCAGGTAAATTTTTCACAAATTAATTTTCTACTGTCGCAAATTTTAATTACGCCAGGGATTGCCTTTTCTATAGTAAATTATTCAAAAAATAATTTTATACTGTCGCAAATTTTAATTACGCCAGGGATTGCCTTTTCTATAGTAAATTATTCAAAAAATAATTTTTTACTATCGCAAGTTTTAATTGCGCCAGGGATTGCCTTTTCTATAGTAAATTATTCAAAAAATAATTTTTTACTGTCGCAAATTTTAATTACGCCAGGGATTGCCTTTTCTATAGTAAATTATTCAAAAAATAATTTTCTACTGTCGCAAATTTTAAATACGCCAGGGATTGCCTTTTCTATAGTAAATTATTCAAAAAATAATTTTTTACTGTCGCAAATTTTAATTACGCCAGTGATTGCCTTTTCTATAGTAAATTATTCAAAAAATAATTGTCTATTGTCGCAAATTTTAAATATCCCAGGGATTGCCTTTTCTATAGTAAATTATTCAAAAAATAATTTTTTACTGTCGCAAATTTTAAATATCCCAGGGATTGCCTTTTCTATAGTAAATTATTCAAAAAATAATTTTCAACTGTCGCAAATTTTAATTACGCCAGGGATTGCCTTTTCTATAGTAAATTATTCAAAAAATAATTTTATACTGTCGCAAATTTTAATTGCGAGAGGGATTGCCTTTTCTATAGTAAACTTTTCAAAAATAATTTTTTTACTCTCGCAAATTTCAATTTCGCCAGGTAAATTATTCAAAAAATAATTTTTTACTGTCTCAAATTTTAATTGCGCCAGGGATTGCCTTTTCTATAATAAATTATTCAAAAAATAATTTTTTACTGTCGCAAATTTTAATTACACCAGGGATTGCCTTTTGTATAGTAAATTATTCAAAAAATAATTTTTTACTGTCGCAAATTTTAATTACGCCAGGGATTGCCTTTTCTATAGTAAATTATTCAAAAAATAATTTTTTACTGTCGCAAATTTTAATTACGCCAGGAATTGCATTTTCTATAGTAAATTATTCAAAAAATAATTTTCAACTGTCGCAAATTTTAATTGCGCCAGGGATTGCCTTTTCTATAGTACACTTTTCAAAAAATAATTTTATACTGTCGCAAATTTCAAATACGCCAGGGGTTGCCTTTTCTATAGTAAATTATTCAAAAAATAATTTTCTACTGTTGCAAATTTTAAATATCCCAGGGATTGCCTTTTCTATAGTAAATTATTCAAAAAATAATTTTTTACTGTCGCAAATTTTAATTACGCCAGGGATTGCCTTTTCTATAGTAAATTATTCAAAAAATAATTTTTTACTGTCGCAAATTTTAATTACGCCAGGGATTGCCTTTTCTATAGTAAATTATTCAAAAAATAATTTTCTACTGTCGCAAATTTTAATTTCGCCAGGGATTGCCTTTTCTATAGTAAATTATTCAAAACATAATTTTTTACTGTCGCAAATTTTAATTACGCCAGGGATTGCCTTTTCTATAGTAAATTATTCAAAAAATAATTTTATACTGTCGCAAATTTTAATTACGCCAGGGATTGCCTTTTCTATAGTAAATTATTCAAAAAATAAATTTCTATTGTCGCAAATTTTAAATATCCCAGGGATTGCCTTTTCTATAGTAAATTATTCAAAAAATAATTTTTTAATGTCGCAAATTTTAAATATCCCATGGATTGCCTTTTCTATAGTAAATTATTCAAAAAATAATTTTTTACTGTCGCAAATTTTAAATATCCCAGGGATTGCCTTTTCTATAGTAAATTATTCAAAAAATAATTTTCAACTGTCGCAAATTTTAATTACGCCAGGGATTGCCTTTTCTATAGTAAATTATTCAAAAAATAATTTTATACTGTCGCAAATTTTAAATATCCCAGGGATTGCCTTTTCTATAGTAAATTATTCAAAAAATAATTTTCAACTGTCGCAAATTTTAATTACGCCAGGGATTGCCTTTTCTATAGTAAATTATTCAAAAATTAATTTTCTACTGTCGCAAATTTTAATTACGCCAGGGATTGCCTTTTCTATAGTAAATTATTCAAAAAATAATTTTATACTGTCGCAAATTTTAATTACGCCAGGGATTGCCTTTTCTATAGTAAATTATTCAAAAAATAATTTTCAACTGTCGCAAATTTTAAATATCCCAGGGATTGCCTTTTCTATAGTAAATTATTCAAAAAATAATTTTATACTGTCGCAAATTTTAAATACGCCAGGGATTGCCTTTTCTATAGTAAATTATTCAAAAAATAATTTTCTACTATCGCAAATTTTAATTACGCCAGGATTGCCTTTTCTATAGTAAATTATTCAAAAAATAATTTTCTACTGTTGCAAATTTTAATTACGCCAGGGATCGCCTTTTCTATAGTAAATTATTCAAAAAATAATTTTTTACTGTCGCAAATTTTAATTACGCCAGGGATTGCCTTTTCTATAGTAAATTATTCAAAAAATAATTTTCTACTGTTGCAAATTTTAAATATCCCAGGGATTGCCTCTTCTATAGTAAATTATTCAAAAAATAATTTTTTACTGTCGCAAATTTTAAATATCCCAGGGATTGCCTTTTCTATAGTAAATTATTCAAAAAATAATTTTCAACTGTCGCAAATTTTAATTACGCCAGGGATTGCCTTTTCTATAGTAAATAATTCAAAAAATAATTTTATACTCTCGCAAATTTTAATTGCGCCAGGGATTGCCTTTTCTATAGTAAACTTTTCAAAAAATAATTTTTTACTCTCGCAAATTTCAATTTCGCCAGGTAAATTATTCAAAAAATAGTTTTTTACAGTCGCAAATTTTAATTGCGCCAGGGATTGCCTTTTCTATAGTAAATTATTCAAAAAATAATTTTTTACTGTCGCAAATTTTAATTACGCCAGGGATTGCCTTTTCTATAGTAAATTATTCAAAAAATAATTTTTTACTGTCGCAAATTTTAATTACGCCAGGGATTGCCTTTTATATAGTAAATTATTCAAAAAATAATTTTTTACTGTCGCAAATTTTAATTACGCCAGGGATTGCCTTTTCTATAGTAAATTATTCAAAAAATAATTTTTTACTGTCGCAAATTTTAAATATCCCAGGGATTGCCTTTTCTATAGTAAATTATTCAAAAAATAATTTTTTACTGTCGCAAATTTTAAATATCCCAGGGATTGCCTTTTCTATAGTAAATTATTCAAAAAATAATTTTATACTGTCGCAAATTTTAAATACGCCAGGGGTTGCCTTTTCTATAGTAAATTATTCAAAAAATAATTTTCTACTGTTGCAAATTTTAAATATCCCAGGGATTGCCTTTTCTATAGTAAATTATTCAAAAAATAATTTTTTACTGTCGCAAATTTTAATTACGCCAGGGATTGCCTTTTCTATAGTAAATTATTCAAAAATAATTTTCTACAGTCGCAAATTTTAATTACGCCAGGGATTGCCTTTTCTATAGTAAATTATTCAAAAAATAAGTTTTTACTGTCGCAAATTTTAATTACGCCAGGGATTGCCTTTTCTATAGTAAATTATTTAAAAAATAATTTTATACTGTCGCAAATTTTAATTACGCCAGGGATTGCCTTTTCTATAGTAAATTATTCAAAAAATAATTTTCAACTGTCGCAAATTTTAAATATCCCAGGGATTGCCTTTTCTATAGTAAATTATTCAAAAAATATTTTTTTACTGTCGCAAATTTTAATTATCCCAGGATTGCCTTTTCTATAGTAAATTATTCAAAAAATAATTTTTTACTCTCGCAAATTTCAATTTCGCCAGGTAAATTTTTCACAAATTAATTTTCTACTGTCGCAAATTTTAATTACGCCAGGGATTGCCTTTTCTATAGTAAATTATTCAAAAAATAATTTTCAACTGTCGCAAATTTTAAATATCCCAGGGATTGCCTTTTCTATAGTAAATTATTCAAAAAATAATTTTATACTGTCGCAAATTTTAAATACGCCAGGGATTGCCTTTTCTATAGTAAATTATTCAAAAAATAATTTTCTACTGTCGCAAATTTTAATTACGCCAGGGATTGCCTTTTCTATAGTAAATTATTCAAAAAATAATTTTCTACTGTTGCAAATTTTAATTACGCCAGGGATTGCCTTTTCTATAGTAAATTATTCAAAAAATAATTTTTTACTGTCGCAAATTTTAATTACGCCAGGGATTGCCTTTTCTATAGTAAATTATTCAAAAAATAATTTTCTACTGTTGCTAATTTTAAATATCCCAGGGATTGCCTTTTCTATAGTAAATTATTCAAAAAATAATTTTTTACTGTCGCAAATTTTAAATATCCCAGGGATTGCCTTTTCTATAGTAAATTATTCAAAAAATAATTTTCAACTGTCGCAAATTTTAATTACGTCAGGGATTCCCTTTTCTATAGTAAATTATTCAAAAAATAATTTTATACTGTCGCAAATTTTAATTGCGCCAGGGATTGCCTTTTCTATAGTAAACTTTTCAAAAAATAATTTTTTGCTCTCGCAAATTTCAATTTCGCCAGGTAAATTATTCAAAAAATAGTTTTTTACTGTCGCAAATTTTAATTGCGCCAGGGATTGCCTTTTCTATAATAAATTATTCAAAAAATAATTTTTTACTGTCGCAAATTTTAATTACGCCAGGGATTGCCTTTTCTATAGTAAATTATTCAAAAAATAATTTTTTACTGTCGCAAATATTAATTACGCCAGGGATTGCCTTTTCTATAGTAAATTATTCAAAAAATAATTTTTTACTGTCGCAAATTTTAATTACGCCAGGGATTGCCTTTTCTATAGTAAATTATTCAAAAAATAATTTTTTACTGTCGCAAATTTTAAATATCCCAGGGATTGCCTTTTCTATAGTAAATTATTCAAAAAATAATTTTCAACTGTCGCAAATTTTAATTACGCCAGGGATTGCCTTTTCTATAGTAAATTATTCAAAAAATAATTTTATACTGTCGCAAATTTTAAATACGCCAGGGGTTGCCTTTTCTATAGTAAATTATTCAAAAAATAATTTTCTACTGTTGCAAATTTTAAATATCCCAGGGATTGCCTTTTCTATAGTAAATTATTCAAAAAATAATTTTTTACTGTCGCAAATTTTAATTACGCCAGGGATTGCCTTTTCTATAGTAAATTATTCAAAAAATAATTTTCTACCGTCGCAAATTTTAATTACGCCAGGGATTGCCTTTTCTATAGTAAATTATTCAAAAAATAATTTTTTACTGTCGCAAATTTTAATTACGCCAGGGATTGCCTTTTCTATAGTAAGTTATTCAAAAAATAATTTTATACTGTCGCAAATTTTAATTACGCCAGGGATTGCCTTTTCTATAGTAAATTATTCAAAAAATAATTTTCTACTGTCGCAAATTTTAAATATCCCAGGGATTGCCTTTTCTATAGTAAATTATTCAAAAAATATTTTTTTACTGTCGCAAATTTTAATTATCCCAGGGATTGCCTTTTCTATAGTAAATTATTCAAAAAATAATTTTTTACTCTCGCAAATTTCAATTTCGCCAGGTAAATTTTTCACAAATTAATTTTCTACTGTCGCAAATTTTAATTACGCCAGGGATTGCCTTTTCTATAGTAAATTATTCAAAAAATAATTTTATACTGTCGCAAATTTTAATTACGCCAGGGATTGCCTTTTCTATAGTAAATTATTCAAAAAATAATTTTCAACTGTCGCAAATTTTAAATATCCCAGGGATTGCCTTTTCTATAGTAAATTATTCAAAAAATAATTTTATACTGTCGCAAATTTTAAATACGCCAGGGATTGCCTTTTCTATAGTAAATTATTCAAAAAATAATTTTCTACTGTCGCAAATTTTAATTACGCCAGGGATTGCCTTTTCTATAGTAAATTATTCAAAAAATAATTTTCTACTGTTGCAAATTTTAATTACGCCAGGGATTGCCTTTTCTATAGTAAATTATTCAAAAAATAATTTTTTACTGTCGCAAATTTTAATTACGCCAGGGATTGCCTTTTCTATAGTAAATTATTCAAAAAATAATTTTCTACTGTTGCAAATTTTAAATATCCCAGGGATTGCCTTTTCTATAGTAAATTATTCAAAAAATAATTTTTTACTGTCGCAAATTTTAAATATCCCAGGGATTGCCTTTTCTATAGTAAATTATTCAAAAAATAATTTTCAACTGTCGCAAATTTTAATTACGCCAGGGATTGCCTTTTCTATAGTAAATTATTCAAAAAATTATTTTATACTGTCGCAAATTTTAATTGCGTCAGGGATTGCCTTTTCTATAGTAAACTTTTCAAAAAATAATTTTTTACTCCCGCAAATTTCAATTTCGCCAGGTAAATTATTAAAAAAATAGTTTTTTACTGTCGCAAATTTTAATTGCGCCAGGGATTGCCTTTTCTATAGTAAATTATTCAAAAAATAATTTTTTACTGTCGCAAATTTTAATTACGCCAGGGATTGCCTTTTCTATAGTAAATTATTCAAAAAATAATTTTTTACTGTCGCAAATTTTAAATACGCCAGGGATTGCCTTTTCTATAGTAAATTATTCAAAAAATAATTTTCTACTGTTGCAAATTTTAAATATCCCAGGGATTGCCTTTTCTATAGTAAATTATTCAAAAAATATTTTTTTACTGTCGCAAATTTTAATTATCCCAGGGATTGCCTTTTCTATAGTAAATTATTCAAAAAATAATTTTTTACTCTCGCAAATTTCAATTTCGCCAGGTAAATTTTTCACAAATTAATTTTCTACTGTCGCAAATTTTAATTACGCCAGGGATTGCCTTTTATATAGTAAATTATTCAAAAAATAATTTTATACTGTCGCAAATTTTAAACGCCAGGGATTGCCTTTTCTATAGTAAATTATTCAAAAAATAATTTTCAACTGTCGCAAATTTTAAATATCCCAGGGATTGCCTTTTCTATAGTAAATTATTCAAAAAATAATTTTATACTGTCGCAAATTTTAAATACGCCAGGGATTGCCTTTTCTATAGTAAATTATTCAAAAAATAATTTTCTACTGTCGCAAATTTTAATTACGCCAGGGATTGCCTTTTCTATAGTAAATTATTCAAGAAATAATTTTCTACTGTTGCAAATTTTAATTACGCCAGGGATTGCCTTTTCTATAGTAAATTATTCAAAAAATAATTTTTTACTGTCGCAAATTTTAATTACGCCAGGGATTGCCTTTTCTATAGTAAATTATTCAAAAAATAATTTTCTACTGTTGCAAATTTTAGATATCCCAGGGATTGCCTTTTCTATAGTAAATTATTCAAAAAATAATTTTTTACTGTCGCAAATTTTAAATATCCCAGGGATTGCCTTTTCTATAGTAAATGATTCAAAAAATAATTTTCAACTGTCGCAAATTTTAATTACGCCAGGGATTGCCTTTTCTATAGTAAATTATTCAAAAAATAATTTTATACTGTCGCAAATTTTAATTGCGCCAGGGATTGCCTTTTCTATAGTAAACTTTTCAAAAAATAATTTTTTACTCTCGCAAATTTCAATTTCGCCAGGTAAATTATTCAAAAAATAGTTTTTTACTGTCGCTAATTTTAAATTGCGCCAGGGATTGCCTTTTCTATAGTAAATTATTCAAAAAATAATTTTTTACTGTCGCAAATTTTAATTACGCCAGGGATTGCCTTTTCTATAGTAAATTATTCAAAGAATAATTTTTTACTGTCGCAAATTTTAATTACGACAGGGATTGCCTTTTCTATAGTAAATTATTCAAAAAATAATTTTTTACTGTCGCAAATTTTAACTACGCCAGGGATTGCCTTTTCTATAGTAAATTATTCAAAAAATAATTTTTTACTGTCGCAAATTTTAAATATCCCAGGGATTGCCTTTTCTATAGTAAATTATTCAAAAAATAATTTTCAACTGTCGCAAATTTTAATTACGCCAGGGATTGCCTTTTCTATAGTAAATTATTCAAAAAATAATTTTATACTGTCGCAAATTTTAAATACGCCAGGGGTTGCCTTTTCTATAGTAAATTATTCAAAAAATAATTTTCTACTTTTGCAAATTTTAAATATACCAGGGATTGCCTTTTCTATAGTAAATTATTCAAAAAATAATTTTTTACTGTCGCAAATTTTAATTACGCCAGGGATTGCCTTTTCTATAGTAAATTATTCAAAAAAATAATTTTCTACAGTCGCAAATTTTAATTACGCCAGGGATTGCCTTTTCTATAGTAAATTATTCAAAAATAATTTTTTACTGTCGCAAATTTTAATTACGCCAGGGATTGCCTTTTCTATAGTAAATTATTCAAAAAATAATTTTATACTGTCGCAAATTTTAATTACGCCAGGGATTGCCTTTTCTATAGTAAATTATTCAAAAAATAATTTTCTAATGTCGCAAATTTTAAATATCCCAGGGATTGCCTTTTCTATAGTAAATTATTCAAAAAATATTTTTTTACTGTCGCAAATTTTAATTATCCCAGGGATTGCCTTTTCTATAGTAAATTATTCAAAAAATAATTTTTACTCTCGCAAATTTCAATTTCGCCAGGTAATTTTTTCACAAATTAATTTTCTACTGTCGCAAATTTTAATTACGCCAAGGATTGCCTTTTCTATAGTAAATTATTCAAAAAATAATTTTATACTGTCGCAAATTTTAATTACGCCAGGGATTGCCTTTTCTATAGTAAATTATTCAAAAAATAATTTTCAACTGTCGCAAATTTTAAATATCCCAGGGATTGCCTTTTCTATAGTAAATTATTCAAAAAAAAATTTTATACTGTCGCAAATTTAAATACGCCAGGGATTGCCTTTTCTATAGTAAATTATTCAAAAATAATTTTTCTACTGTCGCAAATTTTAATTACGCCAGGGATTGCCTTTTCTATAGTAAATTATTCAAAAAATAATTTTCTACTGTTGCAAATTTTAATTACGCCAGGGATTGCCTTTTCTTTAGTAAATTATTCAAAAAATAATTTTTTTACTGTCGCAAATTTTAATTACGCCAGGGATTGCCTTTTCTATAGTAAATTATTCAAAAAATAATTTTCTACTGTTGCAAATTTTAAATATCCCAGGGATTGCCTTTTCTATAGTAAAATATTCAAAAAATAATTTTTTACTGTCGCAAATTTTAAATATCCCAGGGATTGCCTTTTCTATAGTAAATTATTCAAAAAATAATTTTCAACTGTCGCAAATTTTTAATTACGCCAGGGATTGCCTTTTCTATAGTAAATTATTCAAAAAATAATTTTATACTGTCGCAAATTTTAATTGCTCCAGGGATTGCCTTTTCTATAGTAAACTTTTCAAAAAATAATTTTTTACTCTCGCAAATTTCAATTTCGCCAGGTAAATTATTCAAAAAATAGTTTTTTACTGTCGCAAATTTTAATTGCGCCAGGGATTGCCTTTTCTATAGTAAATTGTTCAAAAAATAATTTTTTACTGTCGCAAATTTTAATTACGCCAGGGATTGCCTTTTCTATAGTAAATTATTCAAAAAATAATTTTTTACTGTCGCAAATTTTAATTACGCCAGGGATTGCCTTTTCTATAGTAAATTATTCAAAAAATAATTTTTTACTGTCGCAAATTTTAATTACGCCAGGGATTGCCTTTTCTATAGTAAATTATTCAAAAAATAATTTTTTACTGTCGCAAATTTTAAATATCCCAGGATTGCCTTTTCTATAGTAAATTATTCAAAAAATAATTTCAACTGTCGCAAATTTTAATTACGCCAGGGATTGCCTTTTCTATAGTAAATTATTCAAAAAATAATTTTATACTGTCGCAAATTTTAAATACGCCAGGGGTTGCCTTTTCTATAGTAAATTATTCAAAAAATAATTTCAACTGTCGCAAATTTTAAATATCCAGGGATTGCCTTTTCTATAGTAAATTATTCAAAAAATAATTTTATACTGTCGCAAATTTTAAATACGCCAGGGATTGCCTTTTCTATAGTAAATTATTCAAAAAATAATTTTCTACTGTCGCAAATTTTAATTACGCCAGGGATTGCCTTTTCTATAGTAAATTATTCAAGAAATAATTTTCTACTGTTGCAAATTTTAATTACGCCAGGGATTGCCTTTTCTATAGTAAATTATTCAAAAAATAATTTTTTACTGTCGCAAATTTTAATTACGCCAGGGATTGCCTTTTCTATAGTAAATTATTCAAAAAATAATTTTCTACTGTTGCAAATTTTAGATATCCCAGGGATGCCTTTTCTATAGTAAATTATTCAAAAAATAATTTTTTACTGTCGCAAATTTTAAATATCCCAGGATTGCCTTTTCTATAGTAAATGATTCAAAAAATAATTTTCAACTGTCGCAAATTTTAATTACGCCAGGGATTGCCTTTCTATAGTAAATTATTCAAAAAATAATTTTATACTGTCGCAAATTTAATTGCGCCAGGGATTGCCTTTTCTATAGTAAACTTTTCAAAAAATAATTTTTTACTCTCGCAAATTTCAATTTCGCCAGGTAAATTATTCAAAAATAGTTTTTTACTGTCGCTAATTTTAATTGCGCCAGGGATTGCCTTTTCTATAGTAAATTATTCAAAAAATAATTTTTTACTGTCGCAAATTTTAATTACGCCAGGGATTGCCTTTTCTATAGTAAATTATTCAAAGAATAATTTTTACTGTCGCAAATTTTAATTACGACAGGGATTGCCTTTTCTATAGTAAATTATTCAAAAAATAATTTTTTACTGTCGCAAATTTTAACTACGCCAGGGATTGCCTTTTCTATAGTAAATTATTCAAAAATAATTTTTTGCTGTCGCAAATTTTAAATATCCCAGGGATTGCCTTTTCTATAGTAAATTATTCAAAAAATAATTTTCAACTGTCGCAAATTTTAATTACGCCAGGGATTGCCTTTTCTATAGTAAATTATTCAAAAAATAATTTTATACTGTCGCAAATTTTAAATACGCCAGGGGTTGCCTTTTCTATAGTAAATTATTCAAAAAATAATTTTCTACTTTTGCAAATTTTAAATATACCAGGGATTGCCTTTTCTATAGTAAATTATTCAAAAAATAATTTTTTACTGTCGCAAATTTTAATTACGCCAGGGATTGCCTTTTCTATAGTAAATTATTCAAAAAATAATTTTCTACAGTCGCAAATTTTAATTACGCCAGGGATTGCCTTTTCTATAGTAAATTATTCAAAAAATAATTTTTTACTGTCGCAAATTTTAATTACGCCAGGGATTGCCTTTTCTATAGTAAATTATTCAAAAAATAATTTTATACTGTCGCAAATTTTAATTACGCCAGGGATTGCCTTTTCTATAGTAAATTATTCAAAAATAATTTTCTAATGTCGCAAATTTTAAATATCCCAGGGATTGCCTTTTCTATAGTAAATTATTCAAAAAATATTTTTTTACTGTCGCAAATTTTAATTATCCCAGGGATTGCCTTTTCTATAGTAAATTATTCAAAAAATAATTTTTACTCTCGCAAATTTCAATTTCGCCAGGTAAATTTTTCACAAATTAATTTTCTACTGTCGCAAATTTTAATTACGCAAGGATTGCCTTTTCTATAGTAAATTATTCAAAAAATAATTTTATACTGTCGCAAATTTTAATTACGCCAGGGATTGCCTTTTCTATAGTAAATTATTCAAAAAATAATTTTCAACTGTCGCAAATTTTAAATATCCCAGGGATTGCCTTTTCTATAGTAAATTATTCAAAAAAAAATTTTATACTGTCGCAAATTTTAAATACGCCAGGATTGCCTTTTCTATAGTAAATTATTCAAAAAATAATTTTCTACTGTCGCAAATTTTAATTACGCCAGGGATTGCCTTTTCTATAGTAAATTATTCAAAAAATAATTTTCTACTGTTGCAAATTTTAATTACGCCAGGGATTGCCTTTTCTTTAGTAAATTATTCAAAAAATAATTTTTTACTGTCGCAAATTTTAATTACGCCAGGGATTGCCTTTTCTATAGTAAATTATTCAAAAAATAATTTCTACTGTTGCAAATTTTAAATATCCCAGGGATTGCCTTTTCTATAGTAAAATATTCAAAAAATAATTTTTTACTGTCGAAAATTTTAAATATCCCAGGGATTGCCTTTTCTATAGTAAATTATTCAAAAAATAATTTTCAACTGTCGCAAATTTTAATTACGCCAGGGATTGCCTTTTCTATAGTAAATTATTCAAAAAATAATTTTATACTGTCGCAAATTTTAATTGCTCCAGGATTGCCTTTTCTATAGTAAACTTTTCAAAAATAATTTTTACTCTCGCAAATTTCAATTTCGCCAGGTAAATTATTCAAAAAATAGTTTTTTACTGTCGCAAGTTTTAATTGCGCCAGGGATTGCCTTTTCTATAGTAAATTGTTCAAAAAATAATTTTTTACTGTCGCAAATTTTAATTACGCCAGGGATTGCCTTTTCTATAGTAAATTATTCAAAAAATAATTTTTTACTGTCGCAAATTTTAATTACGCCAGGGATTGCCCTTTTCTATAGTAAATTATTCAAAAAATAATTTTTTACTGTCGCAAATTTTAATTACGCCAGGGATTGCCTTTTCTATAGTAAATTATTCAAAAAATAATTTTTTACTGTCGCAAATTTTAAATATCCCAGGGATTGCCTTTTCTATAGTAAATTATTCAAAAAATAATTTTCAACTGTCGCAAATTTTAATTACGCCAGGGATTGCCTTTTCTATAGTAAATTATTCAAAAAATAATTTTATACTGTCGCAAATTTTAAATACGCCAGGGGTTGCCTTTTCTATAGTAAATTATTCAAAAAATAATTTTCTACTGTTGCAAATTTTAAATATCCCAGGGATTGCCTTTTCTATAGTAAATTATTCAAAAAATAATTTTTTACTGTCGCAAATTTTAATTACGTCAGGGATTGCCTTTCTATAGTAAATTATTCAAAAAATAATTTTCTACAGTCGCAAATTTTAATTACGCCAGGGATTGCCTTTTCTATAGTAAATTATTCAAAAAATAATTTTTTACTGTCGCAAATTTTAATTACGCCAGGGATTGCCTTTTCTATAGTAAATTATTCAAAAAATAATTTTATACTGTCGCAAATTTTAATTACGCCAGGGATTGCCTTTTCTATAGTAAATTATTCAAAAAAATTTTCTACTGTCGCAAATTTTAAATATCCCTGGTATTGCCTTTTCTATAGTAAATTATTCAAAAAATATTTTTTATTGTCGCAAATTTTAATTATCCCAGGATTACCTTTTCTATAGTAAATTATTCAAAAAATAATTTTTTACTCTCGCAAATTTCAATTTCGCCAGGAAAATTTTTCACAAATTAATTTTCTACTGTCGCAAATTTTAATTACGCCAGGGATTGCCTTTTCTATAGTAAATTATTCAAAAAATAATTTTATACTGTCGCAAATTTTAATTACGCCAGGGATTGCCTTTTCTATAGTAAATTATTCAAAAAATAATTTTCAACTGTCGCAAATTTTAAATATCCCAGGGATTGCCTTTTCTATAGTAAATTATTCAAAAAATAATTTTATACTGTCGCAAATTTTAAATACGCCAGGGATTGCCTTTTCTATAGTAAATTATTCAAAAAATAATTTTCTACTGTCGCAAATTTTAATTACGCCAGGGATTGCCTTTTCTATAGTAAATTATTCAAAAAATAATTTTCTACTGTTGCAAATTTTAATTACGCCAGGGATTGCCTTTTCTATAGTAAATTACTCAAAAAATAATTTTTTACTGTCGCAAATTTTAATTACGACAGGGATTGCCTTTTCTATAGTAAATTATTCAAAAAATAATTTCTACTGTTGCAAATTTTAAATATCCCAGGGATTTGCCTTTTCTATAGTAAATTATTCAAAAATAATTTTTTACTGTCGCAAATTTTAAATATCCCAGGGATTGCCTTTTCTATAGTAAATTATTCAAAAAATAATTTTCAACTGTCGAAAATTTTAATTAAGCCAGGGATTGCCTTTTCTATAGTAAATTATTCAAAAAATAATTTTATACTGTCGCAAATTTTAATTGCGCCAGGGATTGCCTTTTCTAGAGTAAACTTCTCAAAAAATAATTTTTTACTCTCGCAAATTTCAATTTCGCCAGGTAAATTATTCAAAAATAGTTTTTTACTGTCGCAAATTTTAATTGCGCCAGGGATTGCCTTTTCTATAGTAAATTATTCAAAAAATAATTTTTTACTGTCGCAAATTTTAATTACGCCGGGATTGCCTTTTCTATAGTAAATTTCAAAAAATATTTTTTTACTATCGCAAATTTTAATTACGCCAGGGATTGCCTTTTCTATAGTAAATTATTCAAAAAATTATTTTTTACTGTCGCAAATTTTAATTACGCCTGGGATTGCCTTTTCTATAGTAAATTATTCAAAAAATAATTTTTTACTGTCGCAAATTTTAAAATATCCCAGGTATTGCCTTTTCTATAGTAAATTATTCAAAAAATAATTTTCAACTGTCGCAAATTTTAATTACGC
Source organism: Dioctria linearis (assembly GCA_963930735.1). Taxonomy (NCBI): domain Eukaryota; kingdom Metazoa; phylum Arthropoda; class Insecta; order Diptera; family Asilidae; genus Dioctria; species Dioctria linearis. The sequence goes on from CAWVNZ010001388.1 coordinate 149,209, forward strand.
CAGCGATTGCTTTTCTATAGCAAATTATTCAAAAAATAATTTTATACTGTCGCAAATTTTAAATACGCCAGGGGTTGCCTTTTCTATAGTAAATTTTTCAAAAAATAATTTTCTACTGTTGCAAATTTTAAATATCCCAGGGATTGCCTTTTCTATAGTAAATTATTCAAAAAATAATTTTTTACTGTCGCAAATTTTAATTACGCCAGGGATTGCCTTTTCTATAGTAAATTATTCAAAAAATAATTTTCTACAGTCGCAAATTTTAATTACGCCAGGGATTGCCTTTTCTATAGTAAATTATTCAAAAAATAATTTTTTACTGTCGCAAATTTTAATTACGCCAGGGATTGCCTTTTCTATAGTAAATTATTCAAAAATAATTTTTTTACTGTCGCAAATTTTAATTACGCCAGGGATTGCCTTTTCTATAGTAAATTATTCAAAAAATAATTTTCTACTGTCGCAAATTTTAAATATCCCAGGGATTGCCTTTTCTATAGTAAATTATTCAAAAAATATTTTTTACTGTCGCAAATTTTAATTATCCCAGGGATTGCCTTTTCTATAGTAAATTATTCAGAAAATAATTTTTTACCCTCGCAAATTTCAATTTCGCCAGGTAAATTTTTCACAAATTAATTTTCTACTGTCGCAAATTTTAATTACGCAGGGATTGCCTTTTCTATAGTAAATTATTCAAAAAATAATTTTATACTGTCGCAAATTTTAATTACGCCAGCTATTGCCTTTTCTATAGTAAATTATTCAAAAAATAATTTTCAACTGTCGCAAATTTTAAATATCCCAGGGATTGCCTTTTCTATAGTAAATTATTCAAAAAATAATTTTATACTGTCGCAAATTTTAAATACGCCAGGGATTGCCTTTTCTATAGTAAATTATTCAAAAAATAATTTTCTACTGTCGCAAATTTTAGTTACGCCAGGGATTGCCTTTTCTATAGTAAATTATTCAAAAAATAATTGTCTACTGTTGCAAATTTTAGTTACGCCAGGGATTGCCTTTTCTATAGTAAATTATTCAAAAAATAATTTTTTACTGTCGCAAATTTTAATTACGCCAGGATTGCCTTTTCTATAGTAAATTATTCAAAAATAATTTTCTATTGTCGCAAATTTTAAATATCCCAGGGATTGCCTTTTCTATATTAAATTATTCAAAAAATAATTTTTTACTGTTGCAAATTTTAAATATCCCAGGGATTGCCTCTTTTCTATAGTAAATTATTCAAAAAATAATTTTCAACTGTCGCAAATTTTAATTACGCCAGGGATTGCCTTTTCTATAGTAAATTATTCAAAAAATAATTTTATACTGTCGCAAATTTTAATTGCGCCAGGGATTGCCTTTTCTATAGTAAACTTTTCAAAAAATAATTTTTTACTCTCACAAATTTCAATTTCGCCAGGTAAAATTATTCAAAAAATATTTTTTTTACTGTCGCAAATTATTAATTGCGCCAGGGATTGCCTTTTCTATAGTAAATTATTCAAAAAATAATTTTTTACTGTCGCAAATTTTAATTACGCCAGGGATTGCCTTTTCTATAGTAAATTATTCAAAAAATAATTTTCTACTGTTGCAAATTTTAAATATCCCAGGGATTGCCTTTTCTATAGTAAATTATTCAAAAAATAGTTTTTTACTGTCGCCAAATTTTAATTACGCCAGGGATTGCCTTTTCTATAGTAAATTATTCAAAAAATAATTTTTTACTGTCGCAAATTTTAATTACGCCAGGGATTGCGTTTTCTATAGTAAATTATTCAAAAAATAATTTTCTATTGTCGCAAATTTAATTAAATATCCCAGGGATTGCCTTTTTCTATAGCAAATTATTCAAAAAATAATTTTTTACTGTCGCAAATTTTAAATATCCCAGGGATTGCCTTTTCTATAGTAAATTATTCAAAAAATAATTTTCAACTGTCGCAAATTTTAATTGCGCCAGGGATTGCCTTTTCTATAGTACACTTTTCAAAAAATAATTTTATACTGTCGCAAATTTCAAATACGCAGGGGTTGCCTTTTCTATAGTAAATTATTCAAAAAATAATTTTCTACTGTTGCAAATTTTAAATATCCCAGGGATTGCCTTTTCTATAGTAAATTATTCAAAAAATAGTTTTTTACTGTCGCAAATTTTAATTACGCCAGGGATTGCCTTTTCTATAGTAAATTATTCAAAAAATAATTTTATACTGTCGCAAATTTTAATTACGCCAAGGATTGCCTTTTCTATAGTAAATTATTCAAAAAATAATTTTCAACTGTCGCAAATTTTAAATATCCCAGGGATTGCCTTTTCTATAGTAAATTATTCAAAAAATAATTTTATACTGTCGCAATTTTAAATACGCCAGGGATTGCCTTTTCTATAGTAAATTATTCAAAAAATAATTTTCTACTGTCGCAAATTTTAATTACGCCAGGATTGCCTTTTCTATAGTAAATTATTCAAAAAATAATTTTCTACTGTTGCAAATGTTAATTACGCCAGGGATTGCCTTTTCTATAGTAAATTATTCAAAAAATAATTTTTTGCTGTCGCTAATTTTAATTACGCCAAGGATTGCCTTTTCTATAGTAAATTATTCAAAAAATAATTTTCTACTGTTGCAAATTTTAAATATACCAGGGATTGCCTTTTCTAAAGTAAATTATTCAAAAAATAATTTTTTACTGTCGCAAATTTTAAATATCCCAGGGATTGCCTTTTCTATAGTAAATTATTCAAAAATAATTTTCAACTGTCGCAAATTTTAAATTACGCCAGGGATTGCCTTTTCTATAGTAAATTATTCAAAAAATAATTTTATACTGTCGCAAATTTTAATTGCGCCAGGGATTGCCTTTTCTATAGTAAACTTTTCAAAAAATAATTTTTTACTCTCGCAAATTTCAATTTCGCCAGGTAAATTATTCAAAAAGTAGTTTTTTACTGTCGCAAATTTTAATTGCGCCAGGGATTGCCTTTTCTATAGTAAATTAATCAAAAAATAATTTTTTACTGTCGCAAATTTTAATTACGCCAGGGATTGCCTTTTCTATAGTAAATTATTCAAAAATAATTTTTTACTGTCGCAAATTTTAATTACGCCAGGGATTGCCTTTTCTATAGTAAATTATTCAAAAAATAATTTTTTACTGTCGCAAATTTTAATTACGCCAGGCATTGCCTTTTCTATAGTAAATTATTCAAAAAATAATTTTTTACTGTCGCAAATTTTAAATATCCCAGGGATTGCCTTTTCTATAGTAAATTATTCAAAAAATAATTTTCAACTGTCGCAAATTTTAATTACGCCAGGGATTGCCTTTTCTATAGTAAATTATTCAAAAAATAATTTTATACTGTCGCAAATTTTAAATACGCCAGGGGTTGCCTTTTCTATAGTAAATTATTCAAAAAATAATTTTCTACTGTTGCAAATTTTAAATATCCCAGGGATTGCCTTTTCTATAGTAAATTATTCAAAAAATAATTTTTTACTGTCGCAAATTTTAATTACGCCAGGGATTGCCTTTTCTATAGTAAATTATTCAAAAAAATAATTTTCTAAAGTCGCAAATTTTAATTACGCCAGGGATTGCCTTTTCTATAGTAAATTATTCAAAAAATAATTTTTTACTGTCGCAAATTTTAATTACCCCAGGGATTGCCTTTTCTATAGTAAATTATTCAAAAATAATTTTATACTGTCGCAAATTTTAATTACGCCAGGGATTGCCTTTTCTATAGTAAATTATTCAAAAATAATTTTCTACTGTCGCAAATTTTAAATATCCCAGGGATTGCCTTTTCTATAGTAAATTATTCAAAAAATATTTTTTTACTGTCGCATATTTTAATTATCCCAGGGATTGCCTTTTCTATAGTAAATTATTCAAAAAATAATTTTTTACTCTCGCAAATTTCAATTTCGGCAGGTAAATTTTCACAAATTAATTTTCTACTGTCGCAAATTTTAATTACGCCAGGGATTGCCTTTTCTATAGTAAATTATTCAAAAAATAATTTTATACTGTCGCAAATTTTAAATACGCCAGGGGTTGCCTTTTCTATAGTAAATTATTCAAAAAATAATTTTCACTGTCGCAAATTTTAAATATCCCAGGATTGCCTTTTCTATAGTAAATTATTCAAAAAATAATTTTATACTGTCGCAAATTTTAAATACGCCAGGGATTGCCTTTTCTATAGTAAATTATTCAAAAAATAATTTTCTACTGTCGCAAATTTTAGTTACGCCAGGGATTGCCTTTTCTATAGTAAATTATTCAAAAAATAATTTTCTACTGTTGCAAATTTTAGTTACGACAGGGATTGCCTTTTCTATAGTAAATTATTCAAAAAATAATTTTTTACTGTCGCAAATTTTAATTACGCCAGGGATTGCCTTTTCTATAGTAAATTATTCAAAAAATAATTTTCTATTGTCCGCAAATTTTAAATATCCCAGGGGATTGCCTTTTCTATAGTAAATTATTCAAAAAATAATTTTTTACTGTCGCAAATTTTAAATATCCCAGGGATTGCCTTTTCTATAGTAAATTATTCAAAAAATAATTTTCAACTGTCGCAAATTTTAATTACGCCAGGGATTGCCTTTTCTATAGTAAATTATTCAAAAAATAATTTTATACTGTCGCAAATTTTAATTGCGCCAGGGATTGCCTTTTCTATAGTAAACTTTTCAAAGAATAATTTTTTACTCTCGCAAATTTCAATTTCGCCAGGTAAATTATTCAAAAAATAATTTTTTACTGTCGCAAATTTTAATTGCGCCAGGGATTGCCTTTTCTATAGTAAATTATTCAAAAAATAATTTTTTACTGTCGCAAATTTTAATTACGCCAGGGATTGCCTTTTCTATAGTAAATTATTCAAAAAATAATTTTTTACTGTCGCAAATTTTAATTACGCCAGGGATTGCCTTTTCTATAGTAAATTATTCAAAAATAATTTTTTACTGTCGCAAATTTTTAATTACGCCAGGAATTGCCTTTTCTATAGTAAATTATTCAAAAAATAATTTTCAACTGTCGCAAATTTTAATTGCGCCAGGGATTGGCCTTTTCTATAGTACACTTTTCAAAAAATAATTTTATACTGTCGCAAATTTTCAATACGCCAGGGATTGCCTTTTCTATAGTAAATTATTCAAAAAATAATTTTCTACTGGTTGCAAATTTTAAATATCCCAGGGATTGCCTTTTCTATAGTAAATTATTCAAAAAATAATTTTTTATTGTCGCAAATTTTAATTACGCCAGGATTGCCTTTTCTATAGTAAAATTATTCAAAAAATAATTTTTTACTGTCGCAAATTTTAATTACGCCAGGAATAGCCTTTTCTATAGTAAATTATTCAAAAAATAATTTTCAACTGTCGCAAATTTTAATTGCGCCAGGGATTGCCTTTGCTATAGTACACTTTTCAAAAAATAATTTTATACTGTCGCAAATTTCAAATACGCCAGGGGTTGCCTTTTCTATAGTAAATTATTCAAAAAATAATTTTCTACTTTTGCAAATTTTAAATATCCCAGGGATTGCCTTTTCTATAGTAAATTATTCAAAAAATAATTTTTTACTGTCGCAAATTTTAATTACGCCAGGGATTGCCTTTTCTATAGTAAATTATTCAAAAAATAAATTTCATACTGTCGCAAATTTTAATTACGCCAGGGATTGCCTTTTCTATAGTAAATTATTCAAAACATAATTTTTTACTGTCGCAAATTTTAATTACGCCAGGGATTGCCTTTTCTATAGTAAATTATTCAAAAAATAATTTTATACTGTCGCAAATTTTAATTACGCCAGGGATTGCCTTTTCTATAGTAAATTATTCAAAAAATAATTTTCTACTGTCGCAAAATTTTAAATATCCCAGGGATTGCCTTTTCTATAGTAAATTATTCAAAAAATAATTTTTAATGTCGCAAATTTTAAATATCCCAGGGATTGCCTTTTCTATAGTAAATTATTCAAAAAATAATTTTTTACTCTCGCAAATTTCAATTTCGCCAGGTAAATTTTCACAAATTAATTTTCTACTGTCGCAAATTTTAAATACGCCATGGGATTGCCTTTTCTATAGTAAATTATTCAAAAAATAATTTTCTACTGTCGCAAATTTTTAAATACGCCAGGGATTGCCTTTTCTATAGTAAACTTTTCAAAAAATAATTTTCTACTGTCGCAAATTTTAATTACGCCAGGGATTGCCTTTTCTATAGTAAATTATTCAAAAAATAATTTTTTACTGTCGCAAATTTTAATTACGCCAGGGATTGCCTTTTCTATAGTAAATTATTCAAAAAATAACTTTTTACTGTCGCAAATTTTATTACGCCAGGGATTGCCTTTTCTATAGTAAATTATTCAAAAAATAATTTTCTACTGTCGCAAATTTTAATTACGCCAGGGATTGCCTCTTCTATAGTAAATTATTCAAAAATAATTTTCTACTGTCGCAAATTTTAATTGCGCCAGGGATTGCCTTTTCTATAGTAAATTATTCAAAAAATAATTTTATACTGTCGCAAATTTTAAATACGCCAGGGGTTGCCTTTTCTATAGTAAATTATTCAAAAAATAATTTTCTACTGTTGCAAATTCTAAATATCCCAGCGATTGCCTTTTCTATAGTAAATTATTCAAAAAATAATTTTTTACTGTCGCAAATTTTAATTACGCCAGGGGTTGCCCTTTTCTATAGTAAATTATTCAAAAAAAATTTTCTACAGTCGCAATTTTAATTACGCCAGGGAATGCCCTTTTCTATAGTAAATTATTCAAAAAATAATTTTTTACTGTCGCAAATTTTAATTACGCCAGGCATTGCCTTTTCTATAGTAAATTATTCAAAAAATAATTTTATACTGTCGCAAATTTTAATTACGCCAGGGATTGCCTTTTCTATAGTAATTATTCAAAAAATAATTATCTACTGTCGCAAATTTTAAATATCCCACGGATTGCCTTTTCTATAGTAAATTATTCAAAAAATATTTTTTACTGTCGCAAATTTTAATTATCCCAGGGATTGCCCTTTTCTATAGTAAATTATTCAAAAAATAATTTTTTACTCTCGCAAATTTCAATTTCGCCAGGTAAATTTTTCACAAATAAATTTGTACTGTCGCAAATTTTAATTACGCCAGGATTGCCTTTTCTATAGTAAATTATTCAAAAAATAATTTTATACTGTCGCAAATTTTAATTACGCCAGGCATTGCCTTTTCTATAGTAAATTATTCAAAAAATAATTTTCAACTGTCGCAAATTTTAAATATCGCAGGGATTGCCTTTTCTATAGGAAATTATTCAAAAAATAATTTTATACTGTTGCAAATTTTAAATACGCCAGGGATTGCCTTTTCTATAGTAAATTATTCAAAAAATATTTTCTACTGTCGCAAATTTTAGTTACGCCAGGGATTGCCTTTTCTATAGTAAATTATTCAAAAATAATTTTCTACTGTTGCAAATTTAGTTACGCCAGGTATTGCCTTTTCTATAGTAAATTATTCAAAAAATAATGTTTTAACTGTCGCAAATTTTAATTACGCCAGGGATTGCCTTTTCTATAGTAAATTATTCAAAAAATAATTTTCTATTGTCCGCAAATTTTAAATATCCCAGGTATTGCCTTTTCTATAGTAAATTATTCAAAAAATAATGTTTTACTGTCGCAAATTTTAATTACGCCAGGGATTGCCTTTTCTATAGTAAATTATTCAAAAAAATAATTTTCTATTGTCGCAAAATTTAAATATCCCATGGGATTGCCTTTTCTATAGTAAATTATTCAAAAAATAATTTTTTACTGTCGCAAATTTTAAATATCCCAGGGATTGCCTTTTCTATAGTAAATTATTCAAAAAATAATTTTCAACTGTAGCAACTTTTTAATTACGCCAGGGATTGCCTTTTCTATAGTAAATTATCAAAAAATAATTTTCTACTGTCGCAAATTTTAGTTACGCCAGGGATTGCTTTTTCTATAGTAAATTATTCAAAAAATATTTTCTACTGTTGCAAATTTTAGTTACGCCAGGTATTGCCTTTCTATAGTAAATTATTCAAAAAATAATGTTTTACTGTCGCAAATTTTAATTACGCCAGGGATTGCCTTTTCTATAGTAAATTATTCAAAAAATAATTTTCTATTGTCGCAAATTTTAAATATCCCAGGGATTGCCTTTCTATAGTAAATTATTCAAAAAATAATTTTTTACTGTCGCAAATTTTAAATATCCCAGGGATTGCCTTTTCTATAGTAAATTATTCAAAAAATAATTTTATACTGTCGCAAATTTTAATTACGCCAGGGATTGCCTTTTCTATAGTAAATTATTCAAAAAATAATTATCTACTGTCGCAAATTTTAAATATCCCACGGATTGCCTTTTCTATAGTAAATTATTCAAAAAATATTTTTTTACTGTCGCAAATTTTAATTATCCCAGGGATTGCCTTTTCTATAGTAAATTATTCAAAAAATAATTTTTTACTCTCGCAAATTTCAATTTCGCCAGGTAAATTTTTCACAAATAAATTTTGTACTGTCGCAAATTTTAATTACGCCAGGGATTGCCTTTTCTATAGTAAATTATTCAAAAAATAATTTTATACTGTCGCAAATTTTAATTACGCCAGGGATTGCCTTTTCTATAGTAAATTATTCAAAAAATAATTTTCAACTGTCGCAAATTTTAAATATCGCAGGGATTGCCTTTTCTATAGGAAATTATTCAAAAAATAATTTTATACTGTTGCAAATTTTAAATACGCCAGGGATTGCCTTTTCTATAGTAAATTATTCAAAAAATAATTTTCTACTGTCGCAAATTTTAGTTACGCCAGGGATTGCCTTTTCTATAGTAAATTATTCAAAAAATAATTTTCTACTGTTGCAAATTTTAGTTACGCCAGGTATTGCCTTTTCTATAGTAAATTATTCAAAAAATAATGTTTTACTGTCGCAAATTTTAATTACGCCAGGGATTGCCTTTTCTATAGTAAATTATTCAAAAAATAATTTTCTATTGTCGCAAATTTTAAATATCCCAGGGATTGCCTTTTCTATAGTAAATTATTCAAAAAATAATTTTTTACTGTCGCAAATTTTAAATATCCCAGGGATTGCCTTTTCTATAGTAAATTATTCAAAAAATAATTTTCAACTGTAGCAACTTTTAATTACGCCAGGGATTGCCTTTTCTATAGTAAATTATTCAAAAAATAATTTTATACTGTCGCAAATTTTAATTGCGCCAGGGATTGCCTTTTCTATAGTAAACTTTTCAAAAAATAATTTTTTACTCTCGCAAATTTCAATTTCGCCAGGTAAATTATTCAAAAAATAATTTTTTACTGTCGCAAATTTTAATTGCGCCAGGGATTGCCTTTTCTATAGTAAATTATTCAAAAAATAATTTTTTACTGTCGCAAATTTTAATTACGCCAGGGATTGCCTTTTCTATAGTAAATTATTCAAAAAATAATTTTTTACTGTCGCAAATTTTAATTACGCCAGGGATTGCCTTTTCTATAGTAAATTATTCAAAAAATAATTTTTTACTGTCGCAAATTTTAATTACGCCAGGAATTGCCTTTTCTATAGTAAATTATTCAAAAAATAGTTATCTACTGTTGCAAATTTTAAATATCCCAGGGATTGCCTTTTCTATAGTAAATTATTCAAAAAATAATTTTTTACTGTCGCAAATTTTAATTACGCCAGGGATTGCCTTTTCTATAGTAAATTATTCAAAAAATAATTTTTTACTGTCGCAAATTTTAATTACGCCAGGGATTGCCTTTTCTATAGTAAATTATTCAAAAAATAATTTTCTACTGTCGCAAATTTTAAGTGCGCCAGGGATTGCCTTTTCTATAGTAAATTATTCAAAACATAATTTTTTACTGTCGCAAATTTTAATTACGCCAGGGATTGCCTTTTCTATAGTAAATTATTCAAAAAATAATTTTATACTGTCGCAAATTTTAATTACGCCAGGGATTGCCTTTTCTATAGTAAATTATTCAAAAAATAATTTTCTACTGTCGCAAATTTTAAATATCCCAGGGATTGCCTTTTCTATAGTAAATTATTCAAAAAATATTTTTTTACTGTCGCAAATTTTAATTATCCCAGGAATTGCCTTTTCTATAGTAAATTATTCAAAAAATAATTTTTTACTCTCGCAAATTTCAATTTCGCCAGGTAAATTTTTCACAAATAAATTTTGTACTGTCGCAAATTTTAATTACGCCAGGGATTGCCTTTTCTATAGTAAATTATTCAAAAAATAATTTTATACTGTCGCAAATTTTAATTACGCCAGGGATTGCCTTTTCTATAGTAAATTATTCAAAAAATAATTTTCAACTGTCGCAAATTTTAAATATCCCAGGGGTTGCCTTTTCTATAGTAAATTATTCAAAAAATAATTTTATACTGTCGCAAATTTTAAATACGCCAGGGATTGCCTTTTCTATAGTAAATTATTCAAAAAATAATTTTCTACTGTCGCAAATTTTAATTACGCCAGGGATTGCCTTTTCTATAGTAAATTATTCAAAAAATAATTTTCTACTGTTGCAAATTTTAATTACGCCAGGGATTGCCTTTTCTATAGTAAATTATTCAAAAAATAATTTTTTACTGTCGCAAATTTTAATTACGCCAGGGATTGCCTTTTCTATAGTAAATTATTCAAAAAATAATTTTCTACTGTTGCAAATTTTAAATATCCCAGGGATTGCCTTTTCTATAGTAAATTATTCAAAAAATAATTTTTTACTGTCGCAAATTTTAAATATCCCAGGGATTGCCTTTTCTATAGTAAATTATTCAAAAAATAATTTTCAACTGTCGCAAATTTTAATTACGCCAGGGATTGCCTTTTCTATAGTAAATTATTCAAAAAATAATTTTATACTGTCGCAAATTTTAATTGCGCCAGGGATTGCCTTTTCTATTGTAAACTTTTCAAAAAATAATTTTTTACTCTCGCAAATTTCAATTTCGCCAGGTAAATTATTCAAAAAATAGTTTTTTACTGTCGCAAATTTTAATTGCGCCAGGGATTGCCTTTTCTATAGTAAATTATTCAAAAAATAATTTTTTACTGTCGCAAATTTTAATAACGCCAGGGATTGCCTTTTCTATAGTAAATTATTCAAAAAATAATTTTTTACTGTCGCAAATTTTAATTTCGCCAGGGATTGCCTTTTCTATAGTAAATTATTCAAAAAATAATTTTTTACTGTCGCAAATTTTAATTACGCCCGGGATTGCCTTTTCTATAGTAAATTATTCAAAAAATAATTTTTTACTGTCGCAAATTTTAACTACGCCAGGGATTGCCTTTTCTATAGTAAATTATTCAAAAAATAATTTTTTACTGTCGCAAATTTTAAATATCCCAGGGATTGCCTTTCTATAGTAAATTATTCAAAAAATAAGTTTCAACTGTTGTAAATTTTAATTGCGCCAGGGATTGCCTTTTCTATAGTAAACTTTTCAAAAAATAATTTTCTACTGTCGCAAATTTTAATTACGCCAGGGATTGCCTATTCTATAGTAAATTATTCAAAAAATAATTTTTTACTCTCGCAAATTTCAATTTCGCCAGGGATTGCCTTTTCTATAGTAAATTATTCAAAAAATAATTTTATACTGTCGCAAATTTTAAATACGCCAAGGATTGCCTTTTCTATAGTAAATTATTCAAAAAATAATTTTTTACTGTCGCAAATTTTAATTACGCCAGGGATTGCCTTTTCTATAGTAAATTATTCAAAAAAAAATTTTTTACTGTCGCAAATTTTAAGTGCGCCAGGGATTGCCTTTTCTATAGTAAATTATTCAAAAAATAATTTTCTACTGTTGCAAATTTTAATTGCGTCAGGGATTGCCTTTTCTATAGTAAATTATTCAAAAAATAATTTTTTACTGTCGCAAATTTTAATTACGCCAGGGATTGCCTTTTCTATAGTAAATTATTCAAAAAAAAAATTTTTACTGTCGCAAATTTTAATTGCGCCAGGGATTGCCTTTTCTATAGTAAATTATTCAAAAAATAATTTTATACTGTCGCAAATTTTAAATACGCAAGGGATTGCCTTTTCTATAGTAAATTATTCAAAAAATAATTTTTTACTGTCGCAAATTTTAATTACGCCAGGGATTGCCTTTTCTATAGTAAATTATTCAAAAAATAAGTTTCAACTGTTGCAAATTTTAATTGCGCCAGGGATTGCCTTTTCTATAGTAAACTTTTCAAAAAATAATTTTCTACTGTCGCAAATTTTAATTACGCCAGGGATTGCCTTTTCTATAGTAAATTATTCAAAAAATAATTTTTTACTGTCGCAAATTTTAATTACGCCAGGAATTGCCTTTTCTATAGTAAATTATTCAAAAAATAATTTTTTACTGTAGCAAATTTTAATTTCGCCAGGGATTGCCTTTTCTATAGTAAATTATTCAAAAAATAATTTTTTACTGTCGCAAATTTTAATTACGCCCGGGATTGCCTTTTCTATAGTAAATTATTCAAAAAATAATTTTTTACTGTCGCAAATTTTAATTACGCCAGGGATTGCCTTTTCTATAGTAAATTATTCAAAAAATAATTTTTTACTGTCGCAAATTTTAAATACGCCAGGGATTGCCTTTTCTATAGTAAATTATTCAAAAAATAATTTTCTACTGTCGCAAATTTTAATTACGCCAGGGATTGCCTTTTCTATAGTAAATTATTCAAAAAATAATTTTTTACTGTCGCAAATTTTAACTACGCCAGGGATTGCCTTTTTTATAGTAAATTATTCAAAAAATAATTTTTTACTGTCGCAAATTTTAAATATCCCAGGGATTGCCTTTCTATAGTAAATTATTCAAAAAATAAGTTTCAACTGTTGCAAATTTTAATTGCGCCAGGGATTGCCTTTTCTATAGTAAACTTTTCAAAAAATAATTTTCTACTGTCGCAAATTTTAATTACGCCAGGGATTGCCTTTTCTATAGTAAATTATTCAAAAAATAATTTTTTACTCTCGCAAATTTTAATTACGCCAGGGATTGCCTTTTCTATAGTAAATTATTCAAAAAGTAATTTTTTACTGTCGCAAATTTTAAATACGCCAGGGATTGCCTTTTCTATACTAAATTATTCAAAAAATAATTTTATACTGTCGCAAATTTTAATTACGCCAGGGATTGCCTTTTCTATAATAAATTATTCAAAAAATAATTTTATACTGTCGCAAATTTTAATTACGCCAGGGATTGCCTTTTCTATAGTAAATTATTCAAAAAATAATTTTCTACTGTCGCAAATTTTAATTGCGCCAGGGATTGCCTTTTCTATAGTAAACTTTTCAAAAAATAATTTTTTACTGTCGCAAATTTTAATTACGCCAGGGATTGCCTTTTCTATAGTAAATTATTCCAAAAATAATTTTCTATTGTCGCAAATTTTAATTACGCCAGGGATTGCCTTTTCTATAGTAAATTATTCAAAAAATAATTTTCTACTGTCGCAAATTTTAATTACGCTAGGGATTGCCTTTTCTATAGTAAATTATTCAAAAAATAATTTTATACTGTCGCAAATTTTAATTACGCCAGGGATTGCCTTTTCTATAGTAAATTATTCAAAAAATAATTTTTTACTCTCGCAAATTTCAATTTCGCCAGGGATTGCCTTTTCTATAGTAAATTATTCAAAAAATAATTTTATATTGTCGCAAATTTTAAATACGCCAAGGATTGCCTTTTCTATAGTAAATTATTCAAAAAATAATTTTCTACTGTTGCAAAATTTAATTGCGCCAGGGATTGCCTTTTCTATAGTAAACTTTTCAAAAAAGAATTTTTTACTGTCGCAAATTTTAATTACGCCAGGGATTGCCTTTTCTATAGTAAATTATTCAAAAAATAATTTTCAATTGTCGCAAATTTTAATTACGCCAGGGATTGCCTTTTCTACAGTAAATTATTCAAAAAATAATTTTCTACTGTCGCAAATTTTATTTACGCCAGGGATTGCCTTTTCTATAGTAAATTATTCAAAAAATAATTTTTTACTGTCGCAAATTTTAATTACGCCAGGGATTGCCTTTTCTATAGTAAATTATTCAAAAAAAAATTTTTTACTGTCGCAAATTTTAAGTGCGCCAGGGATTGCCTTTTCTATAGTAAATTATTCAAAAAATAATTTTCGACTGTTGCAAATTTTAATTGCGTCAGGGATTGCCTTTTCTATAGTAAATTATTCAAAAAATAATTTTTTACTGTCGCAAATTTTAATTACGCCAGGGATTGCCTTTTCTATAGTAAATTATTCAAAAAAAAATTTTTTACTGTCGCAAATTTTAATTGCGCCAGGGATTGCCTTTTCTATAGTAAATTATTCAAAAAATAATTTAATACTGTCGCAAATTTTAAATACGCAAGGGATTGCCTTTTCTATAGTAAATTATTCAAAAAATAATTTTTTACTGTCGCAAATTTTAATTACGCCAGGGATTGCCTTTTCTATAGTAAATTATTCAAAAAATAATTTTTTACTGTCGCAAATTTTAATTGCGCCAGGGATTGCCTTTTCTATAGTAAATTATTCAAAAAATAATTTTCTACTGTCGCAAATTTTAATTACGCCAGGGATTGCCTTTTCTATAGTAAATTATTCAAAAAATAATTTTCTATTGTCGCAAATTTTAATTACGCCAGGGATTGCCTTTTCTATAGTAAATTATTCAAAAAATAATTTTCTACTGTCGCAAATTTTAATTGCGCCAGGGATTGCCTTTTCTATAGTAAACTTTTCAAAAAATAATTTTTAACTGTCGCAAATTTTAATTACGCCAGGGATTGCCTTTTCTATAGTAAACTTTTCAAAAAATAATTTTCTACTGTCGCAAATTTTAATTGCGCCAGGGATTGCCTTTTCTATAGTAAGTTATTCAAAAAATAATTTTTTACTCTCGCAAATTTCAATTACGCCAGGGATAGCCTTTTCTTTAGTAAATTATTCAAAAAATAATTTTTTACTGTCGCAAATTTCAATTTCGCCAGGTAAATTTTTCACAAATAAATTTTCTACTGTCGCAAATTTTAATTGGGCCAGGGATTGCCTTTTCTATAGTAAATTATTCAAAAAATAATTTTTTACTGTCGCAAATTTTAATTACGCCAGGGATTACCTTTTCTATAGTAAATTATTCAAAAAATAATTTTTTACTGTCGCAAATTTTAATTGCGCCAGGCATTGCCTTTTCTATAGTAAATTATTCAAAAAATAATTTTTTACTCTCGCAAATTTCAATTTCGCCAGGTAAATTATTCAAAAAATAAATTTCTACTGTCGCAAATTTTAATTACGCCAGGTATTGCCTTTTCTATAGTAAATTATTCAAAAAATAATTTTTTACTGTCGCAAATTTTAAATATCCCAGGCATTGCCTTTTCTATAGTAAATTATTCAAAAAATAATTTTCAACTGTTGCAAATTTTAATTGCGCCAGGGATTGCCTTTTCTATAGTAAACTTTTCAAAAAATAATTTTCTACTGTCGCAAATTTTAATTACGCCAGGGATTGCCTTTTCTATAGTAAATTATTCAAAAAATAATTTTCTACTGTCGCAAATTTTAATTGCGCCAGAGATTGCCTTTTCTATAGTAAATTATTCAAAAAATAATTTTCAACTGTCGCAAATTTTAATTACGCCAGGGATTGCCTTTTCTATAGTAAATTATTCAAAAAATAATTTTTTACTGTCGCAAATTTTAAATACGCCAGGGATTGCCTTTTCTATAGTAAATTATTCAAAAAATAATTTTCTACTGTCGCAAATTTTAATTACGCCAGGGATTGCCTTTTCTATAGTAAATTATTCAAAAAATAATTTTTTACTATCGCAAGTTTTAATTGCGCCAGGGATTGCCTTTTCTATAGTAAATTATTCAAAAAATAATTTTTTACTATCGCAAGTTTTAATTGCGCCAGGGATTGCCTTTTCTATAGTAAATTATTCAAAAAATAATTTTCTACTGTCGCAAATTTTAATTGCGCCAGGGATTGCCTTTTCTATAGTAAATTATTCAAAAAATAATTTTTTACTCTCGCAAATTTTAATTACGCCAGGGATTGCCTTTTCTATAGTAAATTATTCAAAAAATAATTTTTTACTGTCGCAAATTTTAAATATCCCAGGCATTGCCTTTTCTATAGTAAATTATTCAAAAAATAATTTTCTACTGTCGCAAATTTTAATTGCGCCAGAGATTGCCTTTTCTATAGTAAATTATTCAAAAAATAATTTTCAACTGTCGCAAATTTTAATTACGCCAGGGATTGCCTTTTCTATAGTAAATTATTCAAAAAATAATTTTTTACTGTCGCAAATTTTAAATACGCCAGGGATTGCCTTTTCTATAGTAAATTATTCAAAAAATAATTTTCTACTGTCGCAAATTTTAATTACACCAGGGATTGCCTTTTCTATAGTAAATTATTCAAAAAATAATTTTTTACTATCGCAAGTTTTAATTGCGCCAGGGATTGCCTTTTCTATAGTAAATTATTCAAAAAAATAATTTTTTACTATCGCAAGTTTTAATTGCGCCAGGGATTGCCTTTTCTATAGTAAATTATTCAAAAAATAATTTTCTACTGTCGCAAATTTTAATTGCGCCAGGGATTGCCTTTTCTATAGTAAATTATTCAAAAAATAATTTTTTACTCTCGCAAATTTTAATTACGCCAGGGATTGCCTTTTCTATAGTAAATTATTCAAAAAATAATTTTCTACTGTTGCAAATTTTAATTGCGCCAGGGATTGCCTTTTCTATAGTAAATTATTCAAAAAATAATTTTCTACTGTCGCAAATTTTAATTACGCCAGGGATTGCCTTTTCTATAGTAAATTATTCAAAAAATAATTTTTTACTCTCGCAAGTTTCAATTTCGCCAGGTAAATTTTTCACAAATTAATTTTCTACTGTCGCAAATTGTAATTAGGCCAGGGATTGCCTTTTCTATAGTAAATTATTCAAAAAATAATTTTTTACTCTCGCAAATTTTAATTACGCCAGGGATTGCCTTTTCTATAGTAAACTTTTCAAAAAATAATTTTCTACTGTCGCAAATTTTAATTACGCCAGGGATTGCCTTTTCTATAGTAAATTATTCAAAAAATAATTTTCTACTGTCGCAAATTTTAATTGCGCCAGGGATTGCCTTTTCTATAGTAAATTATTCAAAAAAATAATTTTTTACTGTCGCACATTTTAATTACCCCAGGGATTGCCTTTTCTATAGTAAATTATTCAAAAAATAATTTTTTACTGTCGCAAATTTTAATTACGCCAGGGATTGCCTTTTCTATAGTAAATTATTCAAAAAATAATTTTCTACTGTTGCAAATTTTAATTGCGCCAGGGATTGCCTTTTCTATAGTAAATTATTCAAAAAATAATTTTTTACTGTCGCAAATTTTAATTACGCCAGGGATTGCCTTTTCTATAGTAAATTATTCAAAAAATAATTTTTTACTGTCGCAAATTTTAAATACGCCAGGGATTGCCTTTTCTATAGTAAATTAATCAAAAAATAATTTTGTACTGTCGCAAATTTTAATTACGCCAGGGATTGCCTTTTCTATAGTAAATTATTAAAAAAATAATTTTCTACTGTTGCAAATTTTAATTACGCCAGGGATTGCCTTTTCTATAGTAAATTATTCAAAAAATAATTTTCTACTGTCGCAAATTTTAATTACGCCAGGGATTGCCTTTTCTATAGTAAATTATTCAAAAAAAAATTTTATACTGTCGCAAATTTTAAATAAGCCAGGGATTGCCTTTTCTATAGTAAATTATTCAAAAAATAATTTTCTACTGTCGCAAATTTTAATTACGCCAGGGATTGCCTTTTCTATAGTAAATAATTCAAAAAATAATTTTTAACTATCGCAAGTTTTAATTACGCCAGGGATTGCCTTTTCTATAGTAAATTATTCAAAAAATAATTTTTTACTGTCGCAAATTTTAATTACGCCAGGGATTGCCTTTTCTATAGTAAATTATTCAAAAAATAATTTTTTATTGTCGCAAATTTTAATTACGCCAGGGATTGCCTTTTCTAAAGTAAATTATTCGAAAAATAATTTTTTACTGTCGCAAATTTTAAATATCCCAGGGATTGCCTTTTCTATAGTAAATTATTCAAAAAATAATTTTCAACTGTTGCAAATTTTAATTGCGCCAGGGATTGCCTTTTCTGTAGTAAATTATTCAAAAAATAATTTTTTACTGTCGCAAATTTTAATTGCGCCAGGGATTGCCTTTTCTATAGTAAGTTATTCAAAAAATAATTTTATACTGTCGCAAATTTCAATTTCGCCAGGTAAATTATTCAAAAAATAATTTTCTACTGTCGCAAATTTTAATTACGCCAGGGATTGCCTTTTCTATAGTAAATTATTCAAAAAATAATTTTCTACTGTCGCAAATTTTAATTGCGCCAGGGATTGCCTTTTCTATAGTAAATTATTCAAAAAATAATTTTTTACTGTCGCAAATTTTAATTACGCCAGGGATTGCCTATTCTATAGTAAATTATTCAAAAAATAATTTTCTACTCTCGCAAATTTTAATTACGCCAGGGATTGCCTTTTCTATAGTAAATTATTCAAAAAATAATTTTCTACTGTCGCAAATTTTAATTACGCCAGGGATTGCCTTTTCTATAGTAAATTATTCAAAAAATAATTTTTTACTGTCGCAAATTTTAATTACCCCAGGGATTGCCTTTTCTCTAGTAAATTATTCAAAAAATAATTTTCTACTGTCGCAAATTGTAATTACGCCAAGGATTGCCTTTCCTATAGTAAATTATTCAAAAAATACCTTTCTACTGTCGCAAATTTTAATTGCGCCAGGGATTGCCTTTTCTATAGTAAATTATTCAAAAAATAATTATCTACTGTCGCAAATTTTAATTGCGCCAGGGATTGCCTTTTCTATAGTAAATTATTCAAAAAATAATTTTATACTGTCGCAAATTTTAAATATCCCAGGGATTGCCTTTTCTATAGTAAATTATTCAAAAAATAATTTTCTACTGTCGCAAATTTTAATTACGCCAGGGATTGCCTTTTCTATAGTAAATTATTAAAAAAATAATTTTTTACTGTCGCAAATTTTAATTACGCCAGGGATTGCCTTTTCTATAGTAAATTTTTCAAAAATAATTTTCTACTGTCGCAAATTTTAACTACGCCAGGGATTGCCTTTTCTATAGTAAATTATTCAAAAAATAATTTTCTACTGTCGCAAATTTTAATTGCGCCAGGGATTGCCTTTTCTATAGTAAATTATTCAAAAAATAATTTTCAACTGTTGCAAATTTTAATTACGCCAGGGATTGCCTTTTCTATAGTAAATTAATCAAAATTTTTTTTTTTTACTGTCGCAAATTTTAATTACGCCAGGGATTGCCTTTTCTATAGTAAATTATTCAAAAAATAATTTTATACTGTCGCAAATTTTAAATATCCCAGGGATTGCCTTTTCTATAGTAAATTATACAAAAAATAATTTTCTACTGTCGCAAATTTTAATTACGCCAGGGATTGCCTTTTCTATAGTAAATAATTCAAAAAATAATTTTTTACTATCGCAAGTTTTAATTACGCCAGGGATTGCCTTTTCTATAGTAAATTATTCAAAAAATAATTTTCTACTGTCGCAAATTTTAATTGCGCCAGGGATTGCCTTTTCTATAGTAAATTATTCAAAAAATAATTTTTTACTGTCGCAAATTTTAAATATCCCAGGCATTGCTTTTTCTATAGTAAATTATTCAAAAAATAATTTTCTACTGTCGCAGATTTTAATTGCGCCAGAGATTGCCTTTTCTATAGTAAATTATTCAAAAAATAATTTTTTACTGTCGCAAATTTTAAATATCCCAGGCATTGCTTTTTCTATAGTAAATTATTCAAAAAATAATTTTCTACTGTCGCAAATTTTAATTGCGCCAGAGATTGCCTTTTCTATAG
This sequence comes from Dioctria linearis, assembly GCA_963930735.1. NCBI lineage: Eukaryota > Metazoa > Arthropoda > Insecta > Diptera > Asilidae > Dioctria > Dioctria linearis. The sequence continues at coordinate 169,326 of CAWVNZ010001388.1, forward strand.
TAAATTATTCAAAAAATAATTTTCAACTGTCGCAAGTTTTAATTGCGCCAGGGATTGCCTTTTCTATAGTAAATTATTCAAAAAATAATTTTCTACTGTCGCAAATTTTAATTGCGCCAGGGATTGCCTTTTCTATAGTAAATTATTCAAAAAATAATTTTTTACTGTCGCAAATTTTAAATATCCCAGGCATTGCTTTTTCTATAGTAAATTATTCAAAAAATAATTTTCTACTGTCGCAAATTTTAATTGCGCCAGAGATTGCCTTTTCTATAGTAAATTATTCAAAAAATAATTTTTTACTGTCGCAAATTTTAAATATCCCAGGCATTGCTTTTTCTATAGTAAATTATTCAAAAAATAATTTTCTACTGTCGCAAATTTTAATTGCGCCAGAGATTGCCTTTTCTATAGTAAATTATTCAAAAAATAATTTTCAACTGTCGCAAATTTTAATTACGCCAGGGATTGCCTTTTCTATAGTAAATTATTCAAAAAATAATTTTTTACTGTCGCAAATTTTAAATACGCCAGGGATTGCCTTTTCTATAGTAAATTATTCAAAACATAATTTTCTACTGTCGCAAATTTTAATTACGCCAGGGATTGCCTTTTCTATAGTAAATTATTCAAAAAATAATTTTTTACTATCGCAAGTTTTAATTGCGCCAGGGATTGCCTTTTCTATAGTAAATTATTCAAAAAATAATTTTTTACTATCGCAAGTTTTAATTGCGCCAGGGATTGCCTTTTCTATAGTAAATTATTCAAAAAATAATTTTCTACTGTCGCAAATTTTAATTGCGCCAGGGATTGCCTTTTCTATAGTAAATTATTCAAAAAATAATTTTTTACTCTCGCAAATTTTAATTACGCCAGGGATTGCCTTTTCTATAGTAAATTATTCAAAAAATAATTTTCTACTGTTGCAAATTTTAATTGCGCCAGGGATTGCCTTTTCTATAGTAAATTATTCAAAAAATAATTTTTTACTGTCGCAAATTTTAATTACGCCAGGGATTGCCTTTTCTATAGTAAATTATTCAAAAAATAATTTTTTACTGTCGCAAATTTTAAATACGCCAGGGATTGCCTTTTCTATAGTAAATTATTCAAAAAATAATTTTCTACTGTCGCAAATTTTAGTTACGCCAGGGATTGCCTTTTCTATAGTAAATTATTCAAAAAATAATTTTTTACTCTCGCAAGTTTCAATTTCGCCAGGTAAATTTTTCACAAATTAATTTTCTACTGTCGCAAATTGTAATTAGGCCAGGGATTGCCTTTTCTATAGTAAATTATTCAAAAAATAATTTTTTACTCTCGCAAATTTTAATTACGCCAGGGATTGCCTTTTCTATAGTAAACTTTTCAAAAAATAATTTCTACTGTCGCAAATTTTAATTACGCCAGGGATTGCCTTTTCTATAGTAAATTATTCAAAAAATAATTTTCTACTGTCGCAAATTTTAATTGCGCCAGGGATTGCCTTTTCTATAGTAAATTATTCAAAAAAATAATTTTTTACTGTCGCAAATTTTAATTACGCCAGGGATTGCCTTTTCTATAGTAAATTATTCAAAAAATAATTTTTTACTGTCGCAAATTTTAATTACGCCAGGGATTGCCTTTTCTATAGTAAATTATTCAAAAAATAATTTTTTACTGTTGCAAATTTTAATTGCGCCAGGGATTGCCTTTTCTATAGTAAATTATTCAAAAAATAATTTTTTACTGTCGCAAATTTTAATTACGCCAGGGATTGCCTTTTCTATAGTAAATTATTCAAAAAATAATTTTTTACTGTCGCAAATTTTAAATACGCCAGGTATTGCCTTTTCTATAGTAAATTATTCAAAAAATAATTTTCTACTGTCGCAAATTTTAATTACGCCAGGGATTGCCTTTTCTATAGTAAATTATTCAAAAAATAATTTTCTACTGTCGCAAATTTTAATTACGCCAGTGATTGCCTTTTCTATAGTAAATTATTCAAAAAATAATTTTCTACTGTCGCAAATTTTAATTGCGCCAGGGATTGCCTTTTCTATAGTAAATTATTCAAAAAATAATTTTATACTGTCGCAAATTTTAAATAAGCCAGGGATTGCCTTTTCTATAGTAAATTATTCAAAAAATAATTTTCTACTGTCGCAAATTTTAATTACGCCAGGGATTGCCTTTTCTATAGTAAATTATTCAAAAAATAATTTTTTACTATCGCAAGTTTTAATTACGCCAGGGATTGCCTTTTCTATAGTAAATTATTCAAAAAATAATTTTTTACTGTCGCAAATTTTAAATATCCCAGGGATTGCCTTTTCTATAGTAAATTATTCAAAAAATAATTTTCAACTGTTGCAAATTTTAATTCCGCCAGGGATTGCCTTTTCTATAGTAAGTTATTCAAAAAATAATTTTCTACTGTCGCAAATTTTAATTACGCCAGGGATTGCCTTTTCTATAGTAAATTATTCAAAAAATAATTTTCTACTGTCGCAAATTTTAATTGCGCCAGGAATTGCCTTTTCTATAGTAAATTATTCAAAAAATAATTTTCTACTGTCGCAAATTTTAATTACGGCAGGGATTGCCCTTTATATAGTAAATTATTCAAAAAATAATTTTTTACTGTCGCAAATTTTAAATATCCCAGGGATTGCCTTTTCTATAGTAAATTATTCAAAAAATTATTTTTTACTCTCGCAAATTTCAATTTCGCCAGGTAAATTTTTCACAAATTAATTTTCTACTGTCGCAAATTTTAATTACGCCAGGGATTGCCTTTTCTATAGTAAATTATTCAAAAAATAATTTTCTACTGTCGCAAATTTTAATTACGCCAGGGATTGCCTTTTCTATAGTAAATTATTCAAAAAATAATTTTCTACTGTCGCAAATTTTAATTGCGCCAGGGATTGCCTTTTCTATAGTAAATTATTCAAAAAATAATTTTCTACTGTCGCAAACTTTAATTGCGCCAGGGATTGCCTTTTCTATAGTAAATTATTCAAAAAAGAATTTTTTACTGTCGCAAATTTTAATTGCGCCAGGGATTGCCTTTTCTATAGTAAATTATTCAAAAAATAATTTTCTACTGTCGCAAATTTTAATTGCGCCAGGGATTGCCTTTTCTATAGTAAATTATTCAAAAAATAATTTTTTACTGTCGCAAATTTTAATTGCGCCAGGGATTGCCTTTTCTATAGTAAATTATTCAAAAAATAATTTTCTACTGTCGCAAATTTTAATTGCGCCAGGGATTGCCTTTTCTATAGTAAATTATTCAAAAAATAATTTTCAACTGTCGCAAATTTTAATTACGCCAGGGGATTGCCTTTTCTATAGTAAATTATTCAAAAAAATTTTTTTTACTGTCGCAAATTTTAATTACGCCAGGGATTGCCTTTTCTATAGTAAATTATTCAAAAAATAATTTTCTACTGTCGCAAATTTTAATTACGCCAGGGATTGCCTTTTCTATAGTAAATTATTCAAAAAATAATTTTTTACTGTCGCAAATTTTAATTACGCCAGGGATTGCCTTTTCTACAGTAAATTATTCAAAAAATAATTTTATACTGTCGCAAATTTTAAATACGCCAGGGATTGCCTTTTCTATAGTAAATTATTCAAAAAATAATTTTCTACTGTCTCAAATTTTAATTACGCCAGGGATTGCCTTTTCTATAGTAAATTATTCAAAAAATAATTTTTTACTGTCGCAAATTTTAATTACGCCAGGGATTGCCTTTTCTATAGTAAATTATTCAAAAAATAATTTTATACTGTCGCAAATTTTAAATATCCCAGGGATTGCCTTTTCTATAGTAAATTATTCAAAAAATAATTTTCAACTGTCGCAAATTTTAATTACGCCAGGGATTGCCTTTTTTATAGTAAATTATTCAAAAAATTTTTTTTTACTGTCGCAAGTTTTAATTACGCCAGGGATTGCCTTTTCTATAGTAAATTATTCAAAAAATAATTTTTTACTGTCGCAAATTTTAAATATCCCAGGGATTGCCTTTTCTATAGTAAATTATTCAAAAAATAATTTTCAACTGTTGCAAATTTTAATTCCGCCAGGGATTGCCTTTTCTATAGTAAGTTATTCAAAAAATAATTTTCTACTGTCGCAAATTTTAATTACGCCAGGGATTGCCTTTTCTATAGTAAATTATTCAAAAAATAATTTTCTACTGTCGCAAATTTTAATTGCGCCAGGAATTGCCTTTTCTATAGTAAATTATTCAAAAAATAATTTTCTACTGTCGCAAATTTTAATTACGGCAGGGATTGCCCTTTATATAGTAAATTATTCAAAAAATAATTTTTTACTGTCGCAAATTTTAAATATCCCAGGGATTGCCTTTTCTATAGTAAATTATTCAAAAAATTATTTTTTACTCTCGCAAATTTCAATTTCGCCAGGTAAATTTTTCACAAATTAATTTTCTACTGTCGCAAATTTTAATTACGCCAGGGATTGCCTTTTCTATAGTAAATTATTCAAAAAATAATTTTCTACTGTCGCAAATTTTAATTACGCCAGGGATTGCCTTTTCTATAGTAAATTATTCAAAAAATAATTTTCTACTGTCGCAAATTTTAATTGCGCCAGGGATTGCCTTTTCTATAGTAAATTATTCAAAAAATAATTTTCTACTGTCGCAAACTTTAATTGCGCCAGGGATTGCCTTTTCTATAGTAAATTATTCAAAAAAGAATTTTTTACTGTCGCAAATTTTAATTGCGCCAGGGATTGCCTTTTCTATAGTAAATTATTCAAAAAATAATTTTCTACTGTCGCAAATTTTAATTGCGCCAGGGATTGCCTTTTCTATAGTAAATTATTCAAAAAATAATTTTTTACTGTCGCAAATTTTAATTGCGCCAGGGATTGCCTTTTCTATAGTAAATTATTCAAAAAATAATTTTCTACTGTCGCAAATTTTAATTGCGCCAGGGATTGCCTTTTCTATAGTAAATTATTCAAAAAATAATTTTCAACTGTCGCAAATTTTAATTACGCCAGGGATTGCCTTTTCTATAGTAAATTATTCAAAAAAATTTTTTTTACTGTCGCAAATTTTAATTACGCCAGGGATTGCCTTTTCTATAGTAAATTATTCAAAAAATAATTTTCTACTGTCGCAAATTTTAATTACGCCAGGGATTGCCTTTTCTATAGTAAATTATTCAAAAAATAATTTTTTACTGTCGCAAATTTTAATTACGCCAGGGATTGCCTTTTCTACAGTAAATTATTCAAAAAATAATTTTATACTGTCGCAAATTTTAAATACGCCAGGGATTGCCTTTTCTATAGTAAATTATTCAAAAAATAATTTTCTACTGTCTCAAATTTTAATTACGCCAGGGATTGCCTTTTCTATAGTAAATTATTCAAAAAATAATTTTTTACTGTCGCAAATTTTAATTACGCCAGGGATTGCCTTTTCTATAGTAAATTATTCAAAAAATAATTTTATACTGTCGCAAATTTTAAATATCCCAGGGATTGCCTTTTCTATAGTAAATTATTCAAAAAATAATTTTCAACTGTCGCAAATTTTAATTACGCCAGGGATTGCCTTTTTTATAGTAAATTATTCAAAAAATTTTTTTTTACTGTCGCAAATTTTAATTACGCCAGGGATTGCCTTTTCTATAGTAAATTATTCAAAAAAATTTTTTTTACTGTCGCTAATTTTAATTACGCCAGGGATTGCCTTTTCTATAGTAAATTATTCAAAAAATAATTTTCTACTGTCGCAAATTTTAATTACGCCAGGGATTGCCTTTTCTATAGTAAATTATTCAAAAAATAATTTTTTACTGTCGCAAATTTTAATTACGCCATTGATTGCCTTTTCTACAGTAAATTATTCAAAAAATAATTTTATACTGTCGCAAATTTTAAATACGCCAGGGATTGCCTTTTCTATAGTAAATTATTCAAAAAATAATTTTCTACTGTCGCAAATTTTAATTACGCCAGGGATTGCCTTTTCTATAGTAAATTATTCAAAAATAATTTTTTACTGTCGCAAATTTTAATTACGCCAGGGATTGCCTTTTCTATAGTAAATTATTCAAAAATAATTTTCTACTGTTGCAAATTTTAATTGCGCCAGGGATTGCCTTTTCTACAGTAAATTATTCAAAAAATAATTTTCTACTCTCGCAAATTTTAATTACGCCAGGGATTGCGTTTTCTATAGTAAATTATTCAAAAAATAATTTTCTACTGTCGCAAATTTTAATTACGCCAGGGATTGCCTTTTCTATAGTAAATTATTCAAAAAATAATTTTCTACTGTCGCAAATTTTAATTCCGCCAGGGATTGCCTTTTCTATAGTAAATTATTCAAAAAATAATTTTTTACTGTCGCAAATTTTAATTACCCCAGGGATTGCCTTTTCTATAGTAAATTATTCAAAAAATAATTTTCTACTGTCGAAAATTTTAATTACGCCAAGGATTGCCTTTTCTATAGTAAATTATTCAAAAAATACCTTTCTACTGTCGCAAATTTTAATTGCGCCAGAGATTGCCTTTTCTATAGTAAATTACTCAAAAAATAATTTTCTACTGTCGCAAATTTTAATTGCGCCAGGTATTGCCTTTTCTATAGTAAATTATTCAAAAAATAATTTTATACTGTCGCAAATTTTAAATATCCCAGGGATTGCCTTTTCTATAGTAAATTATTCAAAAAATAATTTTCTACTGTTGCAAATTTTAATTACGCCAGGGATTGCCTTTTCTATAGTAAATTATTCAAAAAATAATTTTTTACTGTCGCAAATTTTAACTACGCCAGGGGTTGCCTTTTCTATAGTAAATTTTTCAAAAAATAATTTTCTACTGTCGCAAATTTTAACTACGCCAGGGATTGCCTTTTCTATAGTAAATTATTCAAAAAATAATTTTCTACTGTCGCAAATTTTAATTGCGCCAGGGATTGCCTTTTCTATAGTAAATTATTCAAAAAATAATTTTCAACTGTCGCAAATTTTAATTACGCCAGGGATTGCCTTTTTTATAGTAAATTATTCAAAAAATTTTTTTTACTGTCGCAAATTTTAATTACGCCAGGGATTGCCTTTTCTATAGTAAATTATTCAAAAAATAATTTTCTACTGTCGCAAATTTTAATTACGCCAGGGATTGCCTTTTCTATAGTAAATTATTCAAAAAATAATTTTTTACTGTCGCAAATTTTAATTACGCCAGGGATTACCTTTTCTATAGTAAATTATTCAAAAAATAATTTTATACTGTCGCAAATTTTAAATACGCCAGGGATTGCCTTTTCTATAGTAAATTATTCAAAAAATAATTTTCTACTGTCGAAAATTTTAATTACGCCAGGGATTGCCTTTTCTATAGTAAATAATTCAAAAAATAATTTTTTACTGTCGCAAATTTTAATTACGCCAGGGATTGCCTTTTCTATAGTAAATTATTCAAAAAATAATTTTCTACTGTTTCAAATTTTAATTGCGCCAGGGATTGCCTTTTCTACAGTAAATTATTCAAAAAATAATTTTCTACTGTCGCAAATTTTAATTACGCCAGGGATTGCCTTTTCTATAGTAAATTATTCAAAAAATAATTTTCTACTGTCGCAAATTTTAATTACGCCAGGGATTGCCTTTTCTATAGTAAATTATTCAAAAAATAATTTTTACTGTCGCAAATTTTAATTACGCCAGGGATTGCCTTTTCTATAGTAAATTATTCAAAAAATAACTTTTTACTGTCGCAAATTTTAATTGCGCCAGGGATTGCCTTTTCTATAGTAAATTATTCAAAAAATAATTTTATACTGTCGCAAATTTTAAATACGCCAGGGATTGCCCTTTCTATAGTAAATTATTCAAAAAATAATTTTTTACTGTCGCAAATTTTAATTACGCCAGGGATTGCCTTTTCTATAGTAAATTTTTCAAAAAATAATTTTATACTATCGCAAATTTTAAATACGCCAGGGATTGCCTTTTCTATAGTAAATTATTCAAAAAATAATTTTCTACTGTCGCAAATTTTAATTACGCCAGGGATTGCCTTTTCTATAGTAAATTATTCAAAAAATAATTTTTTACTGTCGCAAATTTTAATTACGCCAGGGATTGCCTTTTCTACAGTAAATTATTCAAAAAATAATTTTATACTGTCGCAAATTTTAAATACGCCAGGGATTGCCTTTTCTATAGTAAATTATTCAAAAAATAATTTTCTACTGTCGCAAATTTTAATTACGCCAGGGATTGCCTTTTCTATAGTAAATTATTCAAAAAATAATTTTTTACTGTCGCAAATTTTAATTGCGCCAGGGATTGCCTTTTCTATAGTAAATTATTCAAAAAATAATTTTCTACTGTTGCAAATTTTAATTGCGCCAGGGATTGCCTTTTCTACAGTAAATTATTCAAAAAATAATTTTCTACTCTCGCAAATTTTAATTACGCCAGGGATTGCGTTTTCTATAGTAAATTATTCAAAAAATAATTTTCTACTGTCGCAAATTTTAATTACGCCAGGGATTGCCTTTTCTATAGTAAATTATTCAAAAACTAATTTTCTACTGTCGCAAATTTTAATTCCGCCAGGGATTGCCTTTCTATAGTAAATTATTCAAAAAATAATTTTTTACTGTCGCAAATTTTAATTACCCCAGGGATTGCCTTTTCTATAGTAAATTATTCAAAAAATAATTTTCTACTGTCGCAAATTTTAATTACGCCAAGGATTGCCTTTTCTATAGTAAATTATTCAAAAAATACCTTTCTACTGTCGCAAATTTTAATTGCGCCAGGGTTTGCCTTTTCTATAGTAAATTATTCAAAAAATAATTTTCTACTGTCGCAATTTTTAATTGCGCCAGGTATTGCCTTTTCTATAGTAAATTATTCAAAAAATAATTTTATACTGTCGCAAATTTTAAATATCCCAGGGATTGCCTTTTCTATAGTAAATTATTCAAAAAATAATTTTCTACTGTTGCAAATTTTAATTACGCCAGGGATTGCCTTTTCTATACTAAATTATTCAAAAAATAATTTTTTACTGTCGCAAATTTTAACTACGCCAGGGATTGCCTTTTCTATAGTAAATTTTTCAAAAAATAATTTTCTACTGTCGCAAATTTTAACTACGCCAGGGATTGCCTTTTCTATAGTAAATTATTCAAAAAATAATTTTCTACTGTCGCAAATTTTAATTGCGCCAGGGATTGCCTTTTCTATAGTATATTATTCAAAAAATAATTTTCAACTGTCGCAAATTTTAATTACGCCAGGGATTGCCTTTTTTATAGTAAATTATTCAAAAAATTTTTTTTTACTGTCGCAAATTTTAATTACGCCAGGGATTGCCTTTTCTATAGTAAATTATTCAAAAAAATTTTTTTTACTGTCGCTAATTTTAATTACGCCAGGGATTGCCTTTTCTATAGTAAATTATTCAAAAAATAATTTTCTACTGTCGCAAATTTTAATTACGCCAGGGATTGCCTTTTCTATAGTAAATTATTCAAAAAATAATTTTTTACTGTCGCAAATTTTAATTACGCCAGGGATTGCCTTTTCTACAGTAAATTATTCAAAAAATAATTTTATACTGTCGCAAATTTTAAATACGCCAGGGATTGCCTTTTCTATAGTAAATTATTCAAAAAATAATTTTCTACTGTCGCAAATTTTAATTACGCCAGGGATTGCCTTTTCTATAGTAAATTATTCAAAAAATAATTTTTTACTGTCGCAAATTTTAATTACGCCAGGGATTGCCTTTTCTATAGTAAATTATTCAAAAAATAATTTTCTACTGTTGCAAATTTTAATTGCGCCAGGGATTGCCTTTTCTACAGTAAATTATTCAAAAAATAATTTTCTACTCTCGCAAATTTTAATTACGCCAGGGATTGCGTTTTCTATAGTAAATTATTCAAAAAATAATTTTCTACTGTCGCAAATTTTAATTACGCCAGGGATTGCCTTTTCTATAGTAAATTATTCAAAAAATAATTTTCTACTGTCGCAAATTTTAATTCCGCCAGGGATTGCCTTTTCTATAGTAAATTATTCAAAAAATAATTTTTTACTGTCGCAAATTTTAATTACCCCAGGGATTGCCTTTTCTATAGTAAATTATTCAAAAAATAATTTTCTACTGTCGCAAATTTTAATTACGCCAAGGATTGCCTTTTCTATAGTAAATTATTCAAAAAATACCTTTCTACTGTCGCAAATTTTAATTGCGCCAGAGATTGCCTTTTCTATAGTAAATTATTCAAAAAATAATTTTCTACTGTCGCAAATTTTAATTGCGCCAGGTATTGCCTTTTCTATAGTAAATTATTCAAAAAATAATTTTATACTGTCGCAAATTTTAAATATCCCAGGGATTGCCTTTTCTATAGTAAATTATTCAAAAAATAATTTTCTACTGTTGCAAATTTTAATTACGCCAGGGATTGCCTTTTCTATAGTAAATTATTCAAAAAATAATTTTTTACTGTCGCAAATTTTAACTACGCCAGGGGTTGCCTTTTCTATAGTAAATTTTTCAAAAAATAATTTTCTACTGTCGCAAATTTTAACTACGCCAGGGATTGCCTTTTCTATAGTAAATTATTCAAAAAATAATTTTCTACTGTCGCAAATTTTAATTGCGCCAGGGATTGCCTTTTCTATAGTAAATTATTCAAAAAATAATTTTCAACTGTCGCAAATTTTAATTACGCCAGGGATTGCCTTTTTTATAGTAAATTATTCAAAAAATTTTTTTTTACTGTCGCAAATTTTAATTACGCCAGGGATTGCCTTTTCTATAGTAAATTATTCAAAAAATAATTTTCTACTGTCGCAAATTTTAATTACGCCAGGGATTGCCTTTTCTATAGTAAATTATTCAAAAAATAATTTTTTACTGTCGCAAATTTTAATTACGCCAGGGATTGCCTTTTCTATAGTAAATTATTCAAAAAATAATTTTATACTGTCGCAAATTTTAAATACGCCAGGGATTGCCTTTTCTATAGTAAATTATTCAAAAAATAATTTTCTATTGTCGCAAATTTTAATTACGCCAGGGATTGCCTTTTCTATAGTAAATAATTCAAAAAATAATTTTTTACTGTCGCAAATTTTAATTACGCCAGGGATTGCCTTTTCTATAGTAAATTATTCAAAAAATAATTTTCTACTGTTTCAAATTTTAATTGCGCCAGGGATTGCCTTTTCTACAGTAAATTATTCAAAAAATAATTTTCTACTGTCGCAAATTTTAATTACGCTAGGGATTGCCTTTTCTATAGTAAATTATTCAAAAAATAATTTTCTACTGTCGCAAATTTTAATTACGCCAGGGATTGCCTTTTCTATAGTAAATTATTCAAAAAATAATTTTTTACTGTCGCAAATTTTAATTACGCCAGGGATTGCCTTTTCTATAGTAAATTATTCAAAAAATATCTTTTTACTGTCGCAAATTTTAATTGCGCCAGGGATTGCCTTTTCTATAGTAAATTATTCAAAAAATAATTTTATACTGTCGAAAATTTTAATTGCGCCAGGGATTGCCTTTTCTATAGTAAATTATTCAAAAAATAATTTTCTACTGTCGCAAATTTTAATTACGCCAGGGATTGCCTTTTCTATAGTAAATTATTCAAAAAATAATTTTCTACTGTCGCAAATTTTAATTCCGCCAGGGATTGCCTTTTCTATAGTAAATTATTCAAAAAATAATTTTTTACTGTCGCAAATTTTAATTACCCCAGGGATTGCCTTTTCTATAGTAAATTATTCAAAAAATAATTTTCTACTGTCGCAAATTTTAATTACGCCAAGGATTGCCTTTTCTATAGTAAATTATTCAAAAAATACCTTTCTACTGTCGCAAATTTTAATTGCGCCAGAGATTGCCTTTTCTATAGTAAATTATTCAAAAAATAATTTTCTACTGTCGCAAATTTTAATTGCGCCAGGTATTGCCTTTTCTATAGTAAATTATTCAAAAAATAATTTTATACTGTCGCAAATTTTAAATATCATAGGGATTGCCTTTTCTATAGTAAATTATTCAAAAAATAATTTTCTACTGTTGCAAATTTTAATTACGCCAGGGATTGCCTTTTCTATAGTAAATTATTCAAAAAATAATTTTTTACTGTCGCAAATTTTAACTACGCCAGGGGTTGCCTTTTCTATAGTAAATTTTTCAAAAAATAATTTTCTACTGTCGCAAATTTTAACTACGCCAGGGATTGCCTTTTCTATAGTAAATTATTCAAAAAATAATTTTCTACTGTCGCAAATTTTAATTGCGCCAGGGATTGCCTTTTCTATAGTAAATTATTCAAAAAATAATTTTCAACTGTCGCAAATTTTAATTACGCCAGGGATTGCCTTTTTTATAGTAAATTATTCAAAAAATTTTTTTTTACTGTCGCAAATTTTAATTACGCCAGGGATTGCCTTTTCTATAGTAAATTATTCAAAAAATAATTTTCTACTGTCGCAAATTTTAATTACGCCAGGGATTGCCTTTTCTATAGTAAATTATTCAAAAAATAATTTTTTACTGTCGCAAATTTTAATTACGCCAGGGATTGCCTTTTCTATAGTAAATTATTCAAAAAATAATTTTATACTGTCGCAAATTTTAAATACGCCAGGGATTGCCTTTTCTATAGTAAATTATTCAAAAAATAATTTTCTATTGTCGCAAATTTTAATTACGCCAGGGATTGCCTTTTCTATAGTAAATAATTCAAAAAATAATTTTTTACTGTCGCAAATTTTAATTACGCCAGGGATTGCCTTTTCTATAGTAAATTATTCAAAAAATAATTTTCTACTGTTTCAAATTTTAATTGCGCCAGGGATTGCCTTTTCTACAGTAAATTATTCAAAAAATAATTTTCTACTGTCGCAAATTTTAATTACGCTAGGGATTGCCTTTTCTATAGTAAATTATTCAAAAAATAATTTTCTACTGTCGCAAATTTTAATTACGCCAGGGATTGCCTTTTCTATAGTAAATTATTCAAAAAATAATTTTTTACTGTCGCAAATTTTAATTACGCCAGGGATTGCCTTTTCTATAGTAAATTATTCAAAAAATAACTTTTTACTGTCGCAAATTTTAATTGCGCCAGGGATTGCCTTTTCTATAGTAAATTATTCAAAAAATAATTTTATACTGTCGCAAATTTTAAATACGCCAGGGATTGCCCTTTCTATAGTAAATTATTCAAAAAATAATTTTTTACTGTCGCAAATTTTAATTACGCCAGGGATTGCCTTTTCTATAGTAAATTTTTCAAAAAATAATTTTATACTATCGCAAATTTTAAATACGCCAGGGATTGCCTTTTCTATAGTAAATTATTCAAAAAATAATTTTCTACTGTCGCAAATTTTAATTACGCCAGGGATTGCCTTTTCTATAGTAAATTATTCAAAAAATAATTTTCTACTGTCGCAAATTTTAATTCCGCCAGGGATTGCCTTTTCTATAGTAAATTATTCAAAAAATAATTTTTTACTGTCGCAAATTTTAATTACCCCAGGGATTGCCTTTTCTATAGTAAATTATTCAAAAAATAATTTTCTACTGTCGCAAATTTTAATTACGCCAAGGATTGCCTTTTCTATAGTAAATTATTCAAAAAATACCTTTCTACTGTCGCAAATTTTAATTGCGCCAGGGATTACCTTTTCTATAGTAAATTATTCAAAAAATAATTTTCTACTGTCGCAAATTTTAATTGCGCCAGGTATTGCCTTTTCTATAGTAAATTATTCAAAAAATAATTTTATACTGTCGCAAATTTTAAATATCCCAGGGATTGCCTTTTCTATAGTAAATTATTCAAAAAATAATTTTCTACTGTTGCAAATTTTAATTACGCCAGGGATTGCCTTTTCTATAGTAAATTATTCAAAAAATAATTTTTTACTGTCGCAAATTTTAACTACGCCAGGGATTGCCTTTTCTATAGTAAATTTTTCAAAAAATAATTTTCTACTGTCGCAAATTTTAACTACGCCAGGGATTGCCTTTTCTATAGTAAATTATTCAAAAAATAATTTTCTACTGTCGAAAATTTTAATTGCGCCAGGGATTGCCTTTTCTATAGTAAATTATTCAAAAAATAATTTTCAACTGTCGCAAATTTTAATTACGCCAGGGATTGCCTTTTTTATAGTAAATTATTCAAAAAATTTTTTTTTACTGTCGCAAATTTTAATTACGCCAGGGATTGCCTTTTCTATAGTAAATTATTCAAAAAATAATTTTCTACTGTTTCAAATTTTAATTGCGCCAGGGATTGCCTTTTCTACAGTAAATTATTCAAAAAATAATTTTCTACTGTCGCAAATTTTAATTACGCCAGGGATTGCCTTTTCTATAGTAAATTATTCAAAAAATAATTTTCTACTGTCGCAAATTTTAATTACGCCAGGGATTGCCTTTTCTATAGTAAATTATTCAAAAAATAATTTTTTACTGTCGCAAATTTTAATTACGCCAGGGATTGCCTTTTCTATAGTAAATTATTCAAAAAATAACTTTTTACTGTCGCAAATTTTAATTGCGCCAGGGATTGCCTTTTCTATAGTAAATTATTCAAAAAATAATTTTATACTGTCGCAAATTTTAAATACGCCAGGGATTGCCCTTTCTATAGTAAATTATTCAAAAAATAATTTTTTACTGTCGCAAATTTTAATTACGCCAGGGATTGCCTTTTCTATAGTAAAGTTTTCAAAAAATTATTTTATACTATCGCAAATTTTAAATACGCCAGGGATTGCCTTTTCTATAGTAAATTATTCAAAAAATAATTTTCTACTGTCGCAAATTTTAATTACGCCAGGGATTGCCTTTTCTATAGTAAATTATTCAAAAAATAATTTTTTACTGTCGCAAATTTTAATTACCCCAGGGATTGCCTCTTCTATAGTAAATTATTCAAAAAATAATTTTCTACTGTTTCAAATTTTAATTGCGCCAGGGATTGCCTTTTCTACAGTAAATTATTCAAAAAATAATTTTCTACTGTCGCAAATTTTAATTACGCCAGGGATTGCCTTTTCTATAGTAAATTATTCAAAAAATAATTTTCTACTGTCGCAAATTTTAATTACGCCAGGGATTGCCTTTTCTATAGTAAATTATTCAAAAAATAATTTTCTACTGTCGCAAATTTTAAATACGCCAGGGATTGCCTTTTCTATAGTAAATAATTCAAAAAATAATTTTTTACTGTCGCAAATTTTAATTGCGCCAGGGATTGCCTTTTCTATAGTAAATTATTCAAAAAATAATTTTATACTGTCGCAAATTTTAAATACGCCAGGGATTGCCTTTTATATAGTAAATTATTCAAAAAATAATTTTTTACTGTCGCAAATTTTAATTGCGCCAGGGATTGCCTTTTCTATAGTAAATTATTCAAAAAAATAATTTTTTACTCTCGCAAATTTCAATTTCGCCAGGTAAATTATTCAAAAAATAATTTTCTACTGTCGCAAATTTTAATTACGCCAGGGATTGCCGTTTATATAGTAAATTTTTCAAAAAATAATTTTCTACTGTCGCAAATTTTAAATATCCCAGGGATTGCCTTTTCTATAGTAAATTATTCAAAAAATAATTTTCAACTGTTGCAAATTTTAATTGCGCCAGGGATTGCCTTTTCTATAGTAAACTTTTCAAAAAATAATTTTCTACTGTCGCAAATTTTAATTACGCCAGGGATTGCCTTTTCTATAGTAAATTATTCAAAAAATAATTTTCTGCTGTCGCAAATTTTAATTACGCCAGGGATTGCCTTTTCTATAGTAAATTATTCAAAAAATAATTTTCTACTGTTGCAAATTTTAATTGCGCCAGGGATTGCCTTTTATACAGTAAATTATTCAAAAAATAATTTTCTACTGTCGAAAATTTTAATTACGCCAGGGATTGCCTTTTCTATAGTAAATTATTCTAAAAATAATTTTCTACTGTCGCAAATTTTAATTACGCCAGGGATTGCCTTTTCTATAGTAAATTATTCAAAAAATAATTTTTTACTCTCGCAAATTTCAATTTCGCCAGGTAAATTATTCAAAAAATAATTTTCTACTGTCGCAAATTTTAATTACGCCAGGGATTGCCGTTTATATAGTAAATTTTTCAAAAAATAATTTTCTACTGTCGCAAATTTTAAATATCCCAGGGATTGCCTTTTCTATAGTAAATTATTCAAAAAATAATTTTCAACTGTTGCAAATTTTAATTGCGCCAGGGATTGCCATTTCTATAGTAAACTTTTCAAAAAATAATTTTCTACTGTCGCAAATTTTAATTACGCCAGGGATTGCCTTTTCTATAGTAAATTATTCAAAAAATAATTTTCTACTGTCGCAAATTTTAATTACGCCAGGGATTGCCTTTTCTATAGTAAATTTTTCAAAAAATAATTTTCTACTGTCGCAAATTTTAATTACGCCAGAGATTGCCTTTTCTATAGTTAATTATTCAAAAAATAATTTTTTACTGTCGCAAATTTTAATTACGCCAGGGATTGCCTTTTCTATAGTAAATTATTCAAAAAATAATTTTCTACTGTTGCAAATTTTAATTGCGCCAGGGATTGCCTTTTATACAGTAAATTATTCAAAAAATAATTTTCTACTGTCGCAAATTTTAATTACGCCAGGGATTGCCTTTTCTATAGTAAATTATTCTAAAAATAATTTTCTACTGTCGCAAATTTTAATTACGCCAGGGATTGCCTTTTCTATAGTAAATTATTCAAAAAATAATTTTTTACTGTCGCAAATTTTAATTACGCCAGGGATTGCCTTTTCTATAGTAAATTATTCAAAAAATAATTTTTTACTGTCGCAAATTTTAATTACGCCAGGGATTGCCTTTTCTATAGTAAATTATTCAAAAAATAATTTTTTACTGTCGCAAATTTTAATTACGCCAGGGATTGCCTTTTCTATAGTAAATTATTCAAAAAATAATTTTTTACTGTCGCAAATTTTAATTACGCCAGGGATTGCCTTTTCTATAGTAAATTATTCAAAAAATAATTTTTTACTGTCGCAAATTTTAATTGCGCCAGGGATTGCCTTTTCTATAGTAAATTATTCAAAAAATATTTTTTTACTGTCGCAAATTTTAATTGCGCCAGGGATTGCCTTTTCTATAGTAAATTATTCAAAAAATAATTTTTTACTATCGCAAATTTTAAATAAGCCAGGTATTGCCTTTTCTACAGTAAATTTTGCAAAAAATAATTTTTTACTGTCGCAAATTTTAATTACGCCAGGGATTGCCTTTTCTATAGTAAATTATTCAAAAAATAATTTTTTACTGTCGCAAATTTTAATTACGCCAGGGATTGCCTTTTCTATAGTAAATTATTCAAAAAATAATTTTTTACTGTCGCCAATTTTAATTACGCCAGGGATTGCCTTTTCTATAGTAAATTATTCAAAAAATAATTTTCAACTGTCGCAAATTTTAATTACGCCAGGGATTGCCTTTTCTATAGTAAATTATTCAACAAATAATTTTTTACTGTCGCAAATTTTAATTACGCCAGGGATTGCCTTTTCTATAGTAAATTATTCAAAAAATAATTTTCTACTGTCGCAAATTTTAATTACGCCAGGGATTGCCTTTTCTATAGTAAATTATTCAAAAAATAATTTTATATACTGTCGCAAATTTTAAATACGCCAGGGATTGCCTTTTCTATAGTAAATTATTCAAAAAATACTTTTTTATTGTCGCAAATTTTAATTACGCCAGGGATTGCCTTTTCTATAGTAAATTATTCAAAACATAATTTTCTACTGTCGCAAATTTTAATTGCGCCAGGGATTGCCTTTTCTATAGTAAACTTTTCAAGAAATAATTTTTTACTCTCGCAAATTTTAATTACGCCAGGGATTGCCTTTTCTATAGTAAACTTTTCAAAAAATAATTTTTTACTGTCGCAAATTTTAATTACGCCAGGGATTGCCTTTTCTATAGTAAACTTTTCAAAAAATAATTTTCTACTGTCGCAAATTTTAATTACGCCAGGGATTGCCTTTTCTATAGTAAATTATTCAAAAAATAATTTTATACTGTCGCAAATTTTAATTGCGCCAGGGATTGCCTTTTCTATAGTAAATTATTCAAAAAATAATTTTCTACTGTCGCAAATTTTAATTACGCCAGGGATTGCCTTTTCTATAGTAAACTTTTCAAAAAATAATTTTTTACTGTCGCAAATTTTAATTACGTCAGGGATTGCCTTTTCTATAGTAAATTATTCAAAAAATAATTTTTTACTGTCGCAAATTGTAATTAAGCCAGGGATTGCCTTTTCTATAGTAAATTTTGCAAAAAATAATTTTTTACTGTCGCAAATTTTAATTACGCCAGGGATTGCCTTTTCTATAGTAAATTATTCAAAAAATAATTTTTTACTGTCGCAAATTTGCAAATTTTAATTACGCCAGGGATTGCCTTTTCTATAGTAAATTATTCAAAAAATAATTGTTTACTGTCGCAAATTTTAATTACTCCAGGGATTGGCTTTTCTATAGTAAATTTTTCAAAAATTAATTTTATACTCTCGCAAATTTTAAATACGCCAGGGATTGCCTTTTCTATAGTAAATTATTCAAAAAATAATTTTTTACTGTCGCAAATTTTAATTACGCCAGGGATTGCCTTTTCTATAGTAAATTATTCAAAAAATAATTTTTTTGCTGTCGCAAATTTTAATTACGCCAGGGATTGCCTATTCTATAGTAAATTATTCAAAAAATAATTTTATACTGTCGCAAATTTTAATTACGCCAGGGATTGCCTTTTCTATAGTAAATTATTCAAAAAATAATTTTTTACTGTCGCAAATTTTAATTACGCCAGGGATTGCCTTTTCAATAGTAAATTATTCAAAAAATAATTTTTTTGCTGTCGCAAATTTTAATTACGCCAGGGATTGCCTTTTCTATAGTAAATTATTCAAAAAATAATTTTTTACTGTCGCAAATTGTAATTACGCCAGGGATTGCCTTTTCTATAGTAAATTTTACAAAAAATAATTTTTTACTGTAGCAAATTTTAATTACGCCAGGGATTGCCTTTTCTATAGTTATTATTCAAAAAATAATTTTTTACTGTCGCAAATTTTAATTACGCCAGGGATTGCCTTTTCTATAGTAAATTATTCAAAAAATAATTTTTTACTGTCGCAAATTTTAATTACGCCAGGGATTGCCTTTTCTATAGTAAACTTTTCAAAAAATAATTTTCTACTGTCGCAAATTTTAATTACGCCAGGGATTGCCTTTTCTACAGTAAATTATTCAAAAAATAATTTTTTACTGTCGCAAATTTCAATTTCGCCAGGTAAATTTTTCACAAATTAATTTTCTAATGTCGCAAATTTTAATTACCCCAGGGATTGCCTTTTCTATAGTAAACTTTTCAAAAAATAATTTTCTACTGTCCCAAATTTTAATTATGCCAGGGATTGCCTTTTCTATAGTAAATTATTCAAAAAATAAATTTTTGCTGTCGCAAATTTTAATTACGCCAGGGATTGCCTTTTCTATAGTAAATTATTCAAAAAATAATTTTTTACTGTCGCAAATTGTAATTACGTCAGGGATTGCCATTTCTATAGTAAATTATTCAAAAAATAATTTTCTACTGTCGCAAATTTTAATTACGCCAGGGATTGCCTTTTCTATACTAAATTATTCAAAAAATAATTTTTTACTGTCGCAAATTTTAATTACGCCAGCGATTGCCTTTTCTATAGTAAATTATTCAAAAAATAATTTTCTACTGTCGCAAATTTTAATTACGCCAGGGATTGCCTTTTCTATAGCAAATTATTCAAAAAATAATTTTATACTGTCGAAAATTTTAAATATGCCAGGGATTGCCTTTTCTATAGTAAATTATTCAAAAAATATTTTTTTATTGTCGCAAATTTTAATTACGCCAGGGATTGCTTTTTCTATAGTAAATTATTCAAAAAATAATTTTTTACTGTCGCAAATTTTAATTACGCCAGGGATTGCCTTTTCTATAGTAAATTATTCAAAAAATAATTCTATACTGTCGCAAATTTTAATTGCGCCAGGGATTGCCTTTTCTATAGTAAATTATTCAAAAAATAATTTTTTACTGTCGCAAATTTTAATTGCGCCAGGGATTGCCTTTTCTATAGTAAATTATTCAAAAAATAATTTTTTACTATCGCAAGTTTTAACTACGCCAGGGATTGCCTTTTCTATAGTAAACTTTTCAAAAAATAATTTTCTACTGTCGCAAATTTTAATTACGCCAGGGATTGCCTTTTCTATAGTAAATTATTCAAAAAATAATTCTATACTGTCGCAAATTTTAATTGCGCCAGGGATTGCCTTTTCTATAGTAAATTATTCAAAAAATAATTTTCTACTGTCGCAAATTTTAATTACGCCAGGGATTGCCTTTTCTACAGTAAATTATTCAAAAAATAATTTTTTACTGTCGCAAATTTCAATTTCGCCAGGTAAATTTTTCACAAATTAATTTTCTACTGTCGCAAATTTTAATTACGCCAGGGATTGCCTTTTCTATAGTAAACTTTTCAAAAAATAATTTTCTACTGTCGCAAATTTTAATTGCGCCAGGGATTGCCTTTTCTATAGTAAACTTTTCAAAAAATAATTTTTTACTGTCGCAAATTTTAATTACGCCAGGGATTGCCTTTTCTATAGTAAACTTTTCAAAAAATAATTTTTTATAGTCGCAAATTTTAATTACGCCAGGGATTGCCTTTTCTATAGTAAACTTTTCAAAAAATAATTTTCTACTGTCGCAAATTTTAATTACGCCAGGGAATGCCTTTTCTATAGTAAATTATTCAAAAAATAATTCTATACTGTCGCAAATTTTAATTACGCCAGGGATTGCCTTTTCTATAGTAAATTATTCAAAAAATAACTTTTTACTGTCGCAAATTTTAAATATCCCAGGGATTGCCTTTTCTATAGTAAATTTTTCAAAAAATAATTTTTTACTGTCGCAAATTTTAATTACGCCAGGGATTGCCTTTTCTATATTAAATTATTCAAAAAATAATTTTCTACTGTTGCAAATTTTAATTGCGCCAGGGATTGCCTTTTCTATAGTAAATTTTTCAAAAAATAATTTTATACTGTCGCAAATTATAATTGCGCCAGGGATTGCCTTTTCTATAGTAAATTTTTCAAAAAATAATTTTATACTGTCGCAAATTTTAAATACGCCAGGGATTGCCTTTTCTATAGTAAACTTTTCATAAAATTATTTTCTTCTGTCGCAAATTTTAATTACGCCAGGGATTGCCTTTTCTATAGTAAATTAATCAAAAAATAATTTTATACTGTCGCAAATTTTAATTACGCCAGGGATTGCCTTTTCTATAGTAAATTATTCAAAAAATAATTTTCTACTGTCGCAAATTTTAATTACGCCAGGGATTGCCTTTTCTATAGTAAATTATTCAAAAAATAATTTTTTACTGTCGCAAATTTTAATTACGCCAGGGATTGCCTTTTCTAAAGTAAATTATTCAAAAAATAATTTTCTACTATCGCAAATGTTAATTACGCCAGAGATTGCCTTTTCTATAGTAAATTATTCAAAAAATAATTTTATACTGTCGCAAATTTTAAATACGCCAGGGATTGCCTTTTCTATAGTAAATTATTCAAAAAATAATTTTTTACTGTCGCAAATTTTAATTACGCCAGGGATTGCCTTTTCTATAGTAAACTTTTCAAAAAATAATTTTCTACTGTCGCAAATTTTAAATATCCCAGGGATTGCCTTTTCTATAGTAAATTATTCAAAAAATAATTTTCTACTGTCGCAAATTTTAACTACGCCAGGGATTGCCTTTTCTATAGTAAATTATTCAAAAAATAATTTTTTACTGTCGCAAATTTTAATTACGCCAGGGATTGCCTTTTCTATAGTAAATTATTCAAAAAATAATTTTTTACTGTCGCAAATTGTAATTGCGCCAGGGATTGCCTTTTCTATAGTAAATTATTCAAAAAATAATTTTTTACTATCGCAAGTTTTAATTGCGCCAGGGATTGCCTTTTCTATAGTAAATTATTCAAAAAATAATTTTATACTGTCGCAAATTTTAAATACGCCAGGGATTGCCTTTTCTCTAGTAAATTATTCAAAAAATAATTTTCTACTGTCGCAAATTTTAATTACGCCAGGGATTGCCTCTTCTATAGTAAATTATTCAAAAAATAATTTTATACTGTCGCAAATTTTAAATACGCCAGGGATTGCCTTTTCTATAGTAAATTATTCAAAAAATAATTTTTTACTGTCGCAAATTTTAATTACGCCAGGGATTGCCTTTTCTATAGTAAACTTTTCAAAAAATAATTTTCTACTGTCGCAAATTTTAAATATCCCAGGGATTGCCTTTTCTATAGTAAATTATTCAAAAAATAATTTTCTACTGTCGCAAATTTTAATTACGCCAGGGATTGCCTTTTCTATAGTAAATTATTCAAAAAATAATTTTTTACTGTCGCAAATTTTAATTACGCCAGGGATTGCCTTTTCTATAGTAAATTATTCAAAAAATAATTTTTTACTGTCGCAAATTTTAATTGCGCCAGGGATTGCCTTTTCTATAGTAAATTATTCAAAAAATAATTTTTTACTATCGCAAGTTTTAATTGCGCCAGGGATTGCCTTTTCTATAGTAAATTATTCAAAAAATAATTTTTTACTGTCGCAAATTTTAAATACGCCAGGGATTGCCTTTTCTATAGCAAATTATTCAAAAAATAGTTTTTTACTGTCGCAAATTTTAATTACGCCATGGATTGCCTTTTCTATAGTAAATTATTCAAAAAATAATTTTCTACTGTCGCAAATTTTAATTGCGCCAGGGATTGCCTTTTCTATAGTAAATTATTCAAAAAATAATTTTTTACTGTCGCAAATTTTAATTACGCCAGGGATTGCCTTTTGTATAGTAAATTATTCAAAAAATAATTTTTTACTGTCGCAAATTTTAATTACGGCAGGGATTGCCTTTTCTATAGTAAATTATTCAAAAAATAATTTTCTACTGTCGCAAATTTTAATTGCGCCAGGGATTGCCTTTTCTATAGTAAATTATTCAAAAAATAATTTTTTACTGTCGCAAATTTTAATTACGCCAGGGATTGCCTTTTCTATAGTAAATTATTCAAAAAATAATTTTTTACTGTCGCAAATTTTAATTACGCCAGGGATTGCCTTTTCTATAGTAAATTATTCAAAAATTATTTTTCTACTGTCGCAAATTGTAATTACGCCAGGGATTGCCTTTTCTATAGTAAATTATTCAAAAAAAATTTTTCTACTGTCGCAAATTTTAATTACGCCAGGGATTGCCTTTTCTATAGTAAATTATTCAAAAAATAATTTTATACTGTCGCAAATTTTAAATACGCCAGGGATTGCCTTTTCTATAGTAAATTATTCAAAAAATAATTTTCTACTGTCGCAAATTTTAATTGCGCCAGGGATTGCCTTTTCTATAGTAAACTTTTCAAAAAATAACTTTTTACTGTCGCAAATTTTAATTACGCCAGGGATTGCCTTTTCTATAGTAAATTATTCAAAAAATAATTTTTTACTGTCGCAAATTTTAATTACGCCAGGGATTGCCTTTTCTATAGTAAATTATTCAAAAAATAATTTTTTACTGTCGCAAATTTTAATTACGCCATGGATTGCCTTTTCTATAGTAAATTATTCAAAAAATAATTTTCTACTGTCGCAAATTTTAATTGCGCCAGGGATTACCTTTTCTATAGTAAATTATTCAAAAAATAATTTTTTACTGTCGCAAATTTTAATTACGCCAGGGATTGCCTTTTGTATAGTAAATTATTCAAAAAAATAATTTTTTACTTTCGCAAATTTTAATTACGGCAGGGATTGCCTTTTCTATAGTAAATTATTCAAAAAATAATTTTCTACTGTCGCAAATTTTAATTACGCCAGGGATTGCCTTTTCTATAGTAAATTATTCAAAAAATAATTTTTTACTGTCGCAAATTTTAATTACGCCAGGGATTGCCTTTTCTATAGTAAATTATTCAAAAAATAATTTTTTACTGTCGCAAATTTTAATTACGCCAGGGATTGCCTTTTCTATAGTAAATTATTCAAAAAATAACTTTTTACTGTCGCAAATTTTAAATATCCCAGGGATTGCCTTTTCTATAGTAAATTTTTCAAAAAATAATTTTTTACTGTCGCAAATTTTAATTACGCCAGGGATTGCCTTTTCTATATTAAATTATTCAAAAAATAATTTTCTACTGTTGCAAATTTTAATTGCGCCAGGGATTGCCTTTTCTATAGTAAATTTTTCAAAAAATAATTTTATACTGTCGCAAACTATAATTGCGCCAGGGATTGCCTTTTCTATAGTAAATTTTTCAAAAAATAATTTTATACTGTCGCAAATTTTAAATACGCCAGGGATTGCCTTTTCTATAGTAAACTTTTCAAAAAATTATTTTCTTCTGTCGCAAATTTTAATTACGCCAGGGATTGCCTTTTCTATAGTAAATTAATCAAAAAATAATTTTATACTGTCGCAAATTTTAATTACGCCAGGGATTGCCTTTTCTATAGTAAATTATTCAAAAAATAATTTTCTACTGTCGCAAATTTTAATTACGCCAGGGATTGCCTTTTCTATAGTAAATTATTCAAAAAATAATTTTTTACTGTCGCAAATTTTAATTACGCCAGGGATTGCCTTTTCTAAAGTAAATTATTCAAAAAATAATTTTCAACTATCGCAAATGTTAATTACGCCAGAGATTGCCTTTTCTATAGTAAATTATTCAAAAAATAATTTTATACTGTCGCAAATTTTCAATACGCCAGGGATTGCCTTTTCTATAGTAAATTATTCAAAAAATAATTTTTTACTGTCGCAAATTTTAATTACGCCAGGGATTGCCTTTTCTATAGTAAACTTTTCAAAAAATAATTTTCTACTGTCGCAAATTTTAAATATCCCAGGGATTGCCTTTTCTATAGTAAATTATTCAAAAACTAATTTTCTACTGTCGCAAATTTTAATTACGCCAGGGATTGCCTTTTCTATAGTAAATTATTCAAAAAATAATTTTTTACTGTCGCAAATTTTAATTACGCCAGGGATTGCCTTTTCTATAGTAAATTATTCAAAAAATAATTTTTTACTGTCGCAAATTGTAATTGCGCCAGGGATTGCCTTTTCTATAGTAAATTATTCAAAAAATAATTTTTTACTATCGCAAGTTTTAATTGCGCCAGGGATTGCCTTTTCTATAGTAAATTATTCAAAAAATAATTTTATACTGTCGCAAATTTTAAATACGCCAGGGATTGCCTTTTCTCTAGTAAATTATTCAAAAAATAATTTTCCACTGTCGCAAATTTTAATTACGCCAGGGATTGCCTTTTCTATAGTAAATTATTCAAAAAATAATTTTATACTGTCGCAAATTTTAAATACGCCAGGGATTGCCTTTTCTATAGTAAATTATTCAAAAAATAATTTTTTACTGTCGCAAATTTTAATTACGCCAGGGATTGCCTTTTCTATAGTAAACTTTTCAAAAAATAATTTTCTACTGACGCAAATTTTAAATATCCCAGGGATTGCCTTTTCTATAGTAAATTATTCAAAAAATAATTTTCTACTGTCTCAAATTTTAATTACGCCAGGGATTGCCTTTTCTATAGTAAATTATTCAAAAAATAATTTTTTACTGTCGCAAATTTTAATTACGCCAGGGATTGCCTTTTCTATAGTAAATTATTCAAAAAATAATTTTTTACTGCCGCAAATTTTAATTGCGCCACGGTTTGCCTTTTCTATAGTAAATTATTCAAAAAATAATTTTTTACTATCGCAAGTTTTAATTGCGCCAGGGATTGCCTTTTCTATAGTAAATTATTCAAAAAATAATTTTTTACTGTCGCCAATTTTAAATACGCCAGGGATTGCCTTTTCTATAGCAAATTATTCAAAAAATAATTTTTTACTGTCGCAAATTTTAATTACGCCATGGATTGCCTTTTCTATAGTAAATTATTCAAAAAATTATTTTCTACTGTCGCAAATTTTAATTGCGCCAGGGATTGCCTTTTCTATAGTAAATTATTCAAAAAATAATTTTTTACTGTCGCAAATTTTAATTACGCCAGGGATTGCCTTTTGTATAGTAAATTATTCAAAAAATAATTTTTTACTGTCGCAAATTTTAATTACGGCAGGGATTGCCTTTTCCATAGTAAATTATTCAAAAAATAATTTTCTACTTTCGCAAATTGTAATTACGCCAGGGATTGCCTTTTCTATAGTAAATTATTCAAAAAAAAATTTTCTACTGTCGCAAATTTTAATTACGCCAGGGATTGCCTTTTCTATAGTAAATTATTCAAAAAATAATTTTATACTGTCGCAAATTTTAAATACGCCAGGGATTGCCTTTTCTATAGTAAATTATTCAAAAAATAATTTTCTACTGTCGCAAATTTTAATTGCGCCAGGGATTGCCTTTTCTATAGTAAACTTTTCAAAAAATAACTTTTTACTGTCGCAAATTTTAATTACGCCAGGGATTGCCTTTTCTATAGTAAATTATTCAAAAAATAATTTTTTACTGTCGCAAATTTTAATTACGCCAGGGATTGCCTTTTCTATAGTAAATTATTCAAAAAATAATTTTTTACTGTCGCAAATTTTAATTACGCCATGGATTGCCTTTTCTATAGTAAATTATTCAAAAAATAATTTTCTACTGTCGCAAATTTTAATTGCGCCAGGGATTGCCTTTTCTATAGTAAATTATTCAAAAAATAATTTTTTACTGTCGCAAATTTTAATTACGCCAGGGATTGCCTTTTGTATAGTAAATTATTCAAAAAATAATTTTTTACTGTCGCAAATTTTAATTACGGCAGGGATTGCCTTTTCTATAGTAAATTATTCAAAAAATAATTTTCTACTGTCGCAAATTTTAATTACGCCAGGGATTGCCTTTTCTATAGTAAATTATTCAAAAAATAATTTTTTACTGTCGCAAATTTTAATTACGCCAGGGATTGCCTTTTCTATAGTAAATTATTCAAAAAATAATTTTTTACTGTCGCAAATTTTAATTACGCCAGGGATTGCCTTTTCTATAGTAAAATTTTCAAAAAATAATTTTTTTACTGTCGCAAATTGTAATTACGCCAGGGATTGCCTTTTCTATAGTAAATTATTCAAAAAATAATTTTCTACTGTCGCAAATTTTAATTGCGCCAGGGATTACCTTTTCTATAGTAAACTTTTCAAAAAATAACTTTTTACTGTCGCAAATTTTAATTACGCCAGGGATTGCCTTTTCTATAGTAAATTATTCAAAAAATAATTTTTTACTGTCGCAAATTTTAATTACGCCAGGGATTGCCTTTTCTATAGTAAACTTTTCAAAAAATAATTTTTTACAGTCGCAAATTTTAATTACGCCAGGGATTGCCTTTTCTATAGTAAACTTTTCAAAAAATAATTTTCTACTGTCGCAAATTTTAATTACGCCAGGGATTGCCTTTTCTATAGTAAATTATTCAAAAAATAATTTTATACTGTCGCAAATTTTAATTGCGCCAGGGATTGCCTTTTCTATAGTAAATTATTCAAAAAATAATTTTCTACTGTCGCAAATTTTAATTACGCCAGGGATTGCCTTTTCTATAGTAAATTATTCAAAAAATAATTTTTTACTGTCGCAAATTTTAAATATCCCAGGGATTGCCTTTTCTATAGTAAATTTTTCAAAAAAATAATTTTTTACTGTCGCAAATTTTAATTACGCCAGGGATTGCCTTTTCTATAGTAAATTATTCAAAAAATAATTTTCTACTGTTGCAAATTTTAATTGCGCCAGGGATTGCCTTTTCTATAGTAAATTTTTCTAAAAATAATTTTATACTGTCGCAAATTTTAATTGCGCCAGGGATTGCCTTTTCTATAGTAAATTTTTCAAAAAATAATTTTATACTGTCGCAAATTTTAAATACGCCAGGGATTGCCTTTTCTATAGTAAACTTTTCAAAAAATAATTTTCTACTGTCGCAAATTTTAATTACGCCAGGGATTGCCTTTTCTATAGTAAATTATTCAAAAAATAATTTTATACTGTCGCAAATTTTAATTACGCCAGGGATTGCCTTTTCTATAGTAAATTATTCAAAAAATAATTTTCTACTGTCGCAAATTTTAATTACGCCAGGGATTGCCTTTTCTATAGTAAATTATTCAAAAAATAATTTTTTACTGTCGCAAATTTTAATTACGCCAGGGATTGCCTTTTCTATAGTAAATTATTCAAAAAATAATTTTCTACTGTCGCAAATTTTAATTACGCCAGGGATTGCCTTTTCTATAGTAAATTATTCAAAAAATAATTTTATACTGTCGCAAATTCTAAATACGCCAGGGATTGCCTTTTCTATAGTAAACTTTTCAAAAAATAATTTTCTACTGTCGCAAATTTTAAATATACCAGGGATTGCCTTTTCTATAGTAAATTATTCAAAAAATAATTTTCTACTGTCGCAAATTTTAATTACGCCAGGGATTGCCTTTTCTATAGTAAATTATTCAAAAAATAATTTTTTACTGTCGCAAATTTTAATTACGCCAGGGATTGCCTTTTCTATAGTAAATTATTCAAAAAATAATTTTTTACTGTCGCAAATTTTAATTGCGCCAGGGATTGCCTTTTCTATAGTAAATTATTCAAAAAATAATTTTTTACTATCGCAAGTTTTAATTGCGCCAGGGATTGCCTTTTCTATAGTAAATTATTCAAAAAATAATTTTATACTGTCGCAAATTTTAATTACGCCAGGGATTGCCTTTTCTATAGTAAATTATTCAAAAAATATTTTTTACTGTCGCAAATTTTAATTACGCCAGGGATTGCCTTTTCTATAGTAAATTATTCAAAAATTAATTTTCTACTGTCGCAAATTGTATTTACGCCAGGGATTGCCTTTTCTATAGTAAATTATTCAAAAAATAATTTTCTACTGTCGCACATTTTAATTACGCCAAGGATTGCCTTTTCTATAGTAAATTATTCAAAAAATAATTTTATACTGTCGGAAATTTTAAATACGCCAGGGATTGCCTTTTCTATAGTAAATTATTCAAAAAATAATTTTCTACTTTCGCAAATTTTAATTGCGCCAGGGATTGCCTTTTCTATAGTAATCTTTTCAAAAAATAACTTTTTACTGTCGCAATTTTTAATTACGCCAGGGATTGCCTTTTCTATAGTAAATTATTCAAGAAATAATTTTTTACTGTGGCAAATTTTAATTACGCCAGGGATTGCCTTTTCTATAGTAAATTATTCAAAAAATAATTTTTTACTGTCGCAAATTTTAATTACGCCATGGATTGCCTTTTCTATAGTAAATTATTCAAAAAATAATTTTCTACTGTCGCAAATTTTAATTGCGCCAGGGATTGCCTTTTATATAGTAAATTATTAAAAAAATAATTTTTTACTGTCGCAAATTTTAATTACGCCAGGGATTGCCTTTTCTATAGTAAATTATTCAAAAAATAGTTTTTTACTGTCGCAAATTTTAATTACGCCAGGGATTGCCTCTTCTATAGTAAATTATTCAAAAAATAATTTTCTACTGTCGCAAATTTTAATTACGCCAGGGATTGCCTTTTCTAAAGTAAATTATTCAAAAAATAATTTTTTACTGTCAAAAATTTTAATTACGCCAGGGATTGCATTTTCTATAGTAAATTATTCAAAAAATAATTTTTTACTGTCGCAAATTTTAATTACGCCAGGGATTGCCTTTTCTATAGTAAACTTTTCAAAAAATAATTTTCTACTGTCGCAAATTGTAATTACGCCAGGGATTGCCTTTTCTATAGTAAATTATTCAAAAAATAATTTTCTACTGTCGCAAATTTTAATTACGCCAGGGATTGCCTTTTCTATAGTAAATTATTCAAAAAATAATTTTTTACTATTGCAAATTTCAATTTCGCCAGGTAAATTATTCAAAAAATAATTTTCTACTGTCGCAAATTTTAATTACGGCAGGGATTACCTTTTCTATAGTAAATTATTCAAAAAATAATTTTTTACTGTCGCAAATTTTAATTACGCCAGGGATTGCCTTTTCTATAGTAAATTATTCAAAAAATAATTTTCTACTGTCGCAAATTTTAATTACGCCACGGATTGCCTTTTCTATAGTAAATTTTTCAAAAAATAATTTTCTACTGTCGCAAATTTTAATTACGCCAGGGATTGCCTTTTCTATAGTAAATTATTCAAAAAATAATTTTTTACTCTCGCAAATTTTAATTACGCCAGGGATTGCCTTTTCTATAGTAAATTTTTCAAAAAATAATTTTATACTGTCACAAATTTTAAATACGCCAGGGATTGCCTTTTCTATAGTAAATTATTCAAAAAATAATTTTATACTGTCGCAAATTTTAATTGCGCCACCAGGGATTGCCTTTTCTATAGTAAATTATTCAAAAAATAATTTTTTACTGTCGCAAATTTTAATTACGCCAGGGATTGCCTTTTCTATAGTAAACTTTTCAAAAATAATTTTTTTCTGTCGCAAATTTTAATTACGCCAGGGATTACCTTTTCTATAGTAAATTATTCAAAAAATAATTTTCTACTGTTGCAAATTTTAATTGCGCCAGGGATTGCCTTTTCTACAGTAAATTATTCAAAAAATAATTTTATACTCTCGCAAATTTTAATTACGCCAGGGATTGCCTTTTCTATAGTAAATTATTCAAAAAATAATTTTTTACTGTCGCAAATTTTAATTACGCCAGGGATTGCCTTTTCCATAGTAAACTTTTCAAAAAATAATTTTTTACTGTCGCAAATTTTTATTACGCCAGGGATTGCCTTTTCTATAGTAAATTATTCAAAAAATAATTTTTACTGTCGCAAATTTTAATTACGCCAGGGATTGCCTTTCCTATAGTAAACTTTTCAAAAATAATTTTTTACTGTCGCAAATTTTAATTACGCCAGGGATTGCCTTTTCTATAGTAAATTATTCAAAAAATAATTATTTACTGTCGCAAATTTTAATTGCGCCAGGGATTGCCTTTTCTATAGTAAATTATTCAAAAAAATATTTTTACTGTCGCAAATTTTAATTACGCCAGGGATTGCCTTTTCTATAGTAAATTATTCAAAAAATAATTTTTTACTGTCGCAAATTTTAATTACGCCAGGGATTGCCTTTTCTATAGTAAACTTTTCAAAAAATAATTTTTTACTGTCGCAAATTTTAATTGCGCCAGGGATTGACTTTTCTATAGTAAATTATTCAAAAAATAATTTTTTACTGTCGCAAATTTTAATTACGCCAGGGATTGCCTTTTCTATAGTAAACTTTTCAAAAAATAATTTTTTACTGTCGCAAATTTTAATTACGCCAGGGATTGCCTTTTCTATAGTAAATTATTCAAAAAATAATTTTTTACTGTCGCAAATTTTAATTACGCCAGGGATTGCCTTTTCTATAGTAAATTATTCAAAAAATAATTTTCTACTGTTGCAAATTTTAATTGCGCCAGGGATTGCCTTTTCTATAGTAAATTATTCAAAAAATAATTTTTTACTGTCGCAAATTTTAATTACGCCAGGGATTGCCTTTTCTATAGTAAATTATTCAAAAAATAATTTTCTACTGTTGCAAATTTTAATTGCGCCAGGGATTGCCTTTTCTATAGTAAATTATTCAAAAAATAATTTTTTACTGTCGCAAATTTTAATTACGACAGGGATTGCCTTTTCTATAGTAAATTATTCAAAAAATAATTTTTTACTGTCGCAAATTTTAATTACGCCAGGGATTGCCTTTTCTATAGTAAATTTTTCAAAAAATAATTTTATACTGTCGCAAATTTTAAATACGCCAGGGATTGCCTTTTCTATAGTAAATTATTCAAAAAATAATTTACTACTGTCGCAAATTTTAATTACGCCAGGGATTGCCTTTTCTATAGTAAATTATTCAAAAAATAATTTTTTACTGTCGCAAATTTTAATTACGCCAGGGATTGCCTTTTCTATAGTAAATTATTCAAAAAATAATTTTCTACTGTTTCAAATTTTAATTGCGCCAGGGATTGCCTTTTCTATAGTAAATTATTCAAAAAATAATTTGTTACTGTCGCAAATTTTAATTACGCCAGGGATTGCCTTTTCTATAGTAAATTATTCAAAACATAATTTTCTACTGTTGCAAATTTTAATTGCGCCAGGGATTGCCTTTTCTATAGTAAATTATTCAAAAAATAATTTTTTACTGTCGCAAATTTTTAATTACGCCAGGTATTGACTTTTCTATAGTAAATTATTCAAAAAATAATTTTCTATTGTTGCAAATTTTAATTACGCCATGGATTGCCTTTTCTATAGTAAATTATTCAAAAAATAATTTTTTACTGTCGCAAATTTTAAATATCCAGGGTTGCCTTTTCTATAGGAAATTATTCAAAAATTAATTTTCTACTGTCGCAAATTGTAATTACGCCAGGGATTGCCTTTTCTATAGTAAATTATTCAAAAAATAATTTTCTACTGTCGCAAATTTTAATTACGCCAGGGATTGCCTTTTCTATAGTAAATTATTCAAAAAATAATTTTTTACTGTCGCAAATTTTAATTACGCCAGGGATTGCCTTTTATATAGTAAATTATTCAAAAAATAATTTTCTACTGTTGCAAATTTTAATTGCGCCAGGGTTTGCCTTTTCTACAGTAAATTATTCAAAAAATAATTTTCTACTGTCGCAAATTTTAATTACGCCAGGGATTGCCTTTTCTATAGTAAATTATTCAAGAAATAATTTTCAACTGTCGCAAATTTTAATTACGCCAGGGGATTGCCTTTTCTATAGTAAATTATTCAAAAAATAATTTTCTACTGTTGCAAATTTTAATTGCGCCAGGGGATTGCCTTTTCTATAGTAAATTATTCAAAAAATAATGTTATACTGTCGCAAATTTTAAATACGCCAGGGATTGCCTTTTCTATAGTAAATTATTCAAAAAATAATTTTTTACTGTCGCAAATTTTAATTACGCCAGGGATTGCCTTTTCTAATAGTAAATTTTTCAAAAAATAATTTCATACTGTCGCAAATTTTAAATACGCCAGGGATTGCCTTTTTCTATAGTAAATTTTGCAAAAAATAAATTTTTTACTGTCGCAAATTTTAATTACGCCAGGGATTGCCTTTTCTATAGTAAATTATTCAAAAAATAATTTTCTACTGTCGCAAATTTTAACTGCGCCAGGGATTGCCTTTTCTATAGTAAGACTTTTCAAAAAATAATTTTTTACTGTCGCAAATTTTAATTACGCCAGGGATTGCCTTTTCTATAGTAAACTTTTCAAAAAATAATTTTCTACTGTCGCAAATTTTAATTGCGCCAGGGATTGCCTTTTCTATAGTAAATTATTCAAAAAATAATTTTTTACTGTCGCAAATTTTAAATATCACAGGGATTGCCTTTTCTATAGTAAATTATTCAAAAAATAATTTTTTACTCTCGCAAATTTCAATTTCTCCAGGTAAATTTTTCACAAATTAATTTTCTACTGTCGCAAATTTTAATTACGCCAGGGATTGCCTTTTCTATAGTAAATTATTCAAAAAATAATTTTCAACTATCGCAAATTTTAAGTGCGCCAGGGATTGCCTTTTCTAAAGTAAATTATTCAAAAAATAATTTTCTACTGTCGCAAATTTTAAATATCCCAGGGATTGCCTTTTCTATAGTAAATTATTCAAAAAATAATTTTCTACTGTCGCAAATTTTAATTACGCCAGGGATTGCCTTTTCTATAGTAAATTATTCAAAAAAAAATTTTTTACTGTCGCAAATTTTAATTGCGCTAGGGATTGCCCTTTCTATAGTAAATTTCTCACAAAATAATTTTTTACTGTCGCAAATTTTAATTGCGCCAGGGATTGCCTTTTCTATAGTAAAATTATTCAAAAAATAATTTTTTACTGTCGCAAATTCTAATTGCGCCAGGGATTGCCTTTTCTATAGTAAATTATTCAAAAAATAATTTTCTACTTGTCGCGAATTTTAATTACGCCAGGAATTGCCTTTTTCTATAGTAAATTATTCAAAAAATAATTTTCTACTGTCGCAAATTTTAATTGCGCCAGGGATTGCCTTTTCTATAGTAAATTATTCAAAAAATAATTTTTTATTGTCGCAAATTTTAATTGCGACAGGGATTGCCTTTTCTATAGTAAATTATTCAAAAAATAATTTTTTACTGTCGCAAATTTTAATTGCGCCAGGGATTGCCTTTTCTATAGTAAATTATTCAAAAAATAATTTTTTACTGTCGCAAATTTTAAATACGCCAGGGATTGCCTTTTCTATAGTAAATTATTCAAAAAATAATTTTTTACTGTCGCAAATTTTAATTACGCCAGGGATTGCCTTTTCTATAGTAAATTATTCAAAAAATAATTTTTTACTGTCGCAAATTTTAATTACGCCAGGGATTACCTTTTCTATAGTAAATTATTCAAAAATAATTTTTTACTGTCGCAAATTTTAATTACGCCAGGGATTGCCTTTTCTATAGTAAATTTTTCAAAAAATTAATTTTCTACTGTCGCAAATTTAATTACGCCAGGGATTGCCTTTTCTATAGTAAATTATTCAAAAAATAATTTTCAACTGTCGCAAATTTTAATTACGCCAGGGATTGCCTTTTCTATAGTAAATTATTCAAAAAATAATTTTATACTGTCGAAAATTTTAAATACGCCAGGGATTGCCTTTTCTATAGTAAATTATTCAAAAAATAATTTTCTACTGTCGCAAATTTTAATTACGCCAGGGATTGCCTTTTCTATAGTAAATTATTCAAAAAATAATTTTCTACTGTCGCATATTTTAATTACGCCAGGGATTGCTTTTTCTATAGTAAATTATTCAAAAAATAATTTTATACTGTCGCAAATTTTAACTACGAAAGGGATTGCCTTTTCTATAGTAAATTTTGCAAAAAATAATTTTTTACTGCCGCAAATTTTAATTACGCCAGGGATTGCCTTTTCTATAGTAAATTATTCAAAAAATAATTTTCTACTGTTGCAAATTTTAATTGCGCCAAGGATTGCCTTTTCTATAGTAAATTATTCAAAAAATAATTTTCAACTGTCGCAAATTTTAACTGCGCCAGGGATTGCCTTTTCTATAGTAAATTATTCAAAAAATAATTTTCTACTGTCGCAAATTTTATGTGCGCCAGGGATTGCCTTTTCTATAGTAAATTATTCAAAAATAATTTTCTACTGGTCGCAAAATTTTAAATATCCCAGGGAATGCCTTTCTATAGTAAATTATTCAAAAAATAATTTTCTACTGTCGCAAATTTTAATTACGCCAGGGATTGCCTTTTCTATAGTGAAATTATTCAAAAATAATTTTTTTACTGTCGCAAATTTTAATTGCGCCAGGGATTGCCCTTTCTATAGTAAATTTCTCACAAAATAATTTTTTACTGTCGCAAATTTTAATTACGCCACGGATTGCCTTTTCTATAGTAAATTATTCAAAAAATAATTTTCTACTGTCGCAAATTTTAATTAAGCCAGGGATTGCCTTTTCTATAGTAAACTTTTCAAAAAATAATTTTTTACTGTCGCAAATTTTAATTACGCCAGGGATTGCCTTTTCTATAGTAAATTATTCAAAAAATAATTTTCTACTGTCGCAATTTTAAATACGCCAGGGATTGCCTTTTCTAAGTAATTATTCAAAAAATAATTTTCTACTGTCGCAAATTTTAAGTGCGCCAGGGATTGCCTTTTCTATAGTAAATTATTCAAAAAATAATTTTCTACTGTCGCAAATTTTAAATATCCCCAGGGATTGCCTTTTCTATAGTAAATTATTCAAAAAATAATTTTTTACTCTCGGCAAATTTCAATTTCTCCAGGTAAATTTTTCACAAATTAATTTTCTACTGTCGCAAATTTCAATTACGCCAGGGATTGCCTTTTCTATAGTAAATTATTCAAAAACTAATTTTCAACTGTCGCAAATTTTAATTGCGCCAGGGATTGCCTTTTCTATAGTAAATTATTCAAAAATAATTTTGTACTGTCGCAAATTTTAAGTGCGCCAGGGATTGCCTTTTCTATAGTAAATTATTCAAAAAATAATTTTTTACTGTCGCAAATTTTAAATATCCCAGGGATTGCATTTTCTATAGTAAATTATTCAAAAAACAATTTTTTACTGTCGCAAATTTTAAATATCCCAGGATTGCCTTTTCTATAGTAAATTATTCAAAAAATAATTTTTTACTGTCGCAAATTTTAATTACGCCACGGATTGCCTTTTCTATAGTAAATTATTCAAAAAATAATTTTCTACTGTCGCAAATTTTAATTAAGCCAGGGATTGCCTTTTCTATAGTAAACTTTTCAAAAAATAATTTTTTACTGTCGCAAATTTTAATTACGCCAGGGATTGCCTTTTCTATAGTAAATTATTCAAAAAATAATTTTCTACTGTCGCAAATTTTAAATACGCCAGGGATTGCCTTTTCTATAGTAAATTATTCAAAAAATAATTTTCTACTGTCGCAAATTTTAATTACGCCAGGGATTGCCTTTTCTATAGTAAATTATTCAAAAAATAATTTTCTACTGTTGCAAATTTTAATTGCGCCAGGGATTGCCTTTTCTATAGTAAATTATTCAAAAAATAATGTTATACTGTCGCAAATTTTAAATACGCCAGGGATTGCCTTTTCTATAGTAAATTATTCAAAAAATAATTTTTTACTGTCGCAAATTTTAATTACGCCAGGGATTGCCTTTTCTATAGTAAATTTTTCAAAAAATAATTTTATACTGTCGCAAATTTTAAATACGCCAGGGATTGCCTTTTCTATAGTAAATTTTGCAAAAAATAATTTTCTACTGTCGCAAATTTTAAATACGCCAGGGATTGCCTTTTCTATAGTAAATTATTCAAAAAATAATTTTCTACTGTCGCAAATTTTAATTACGCCAGGGATTGCCTTTTCTATAGTAAATTATTCAAAAAATAATTTTCTACTGTTGCAAATTTTAATTGCGCCAGGGATTGCCTTTTCTATAGTAAATTATTCAAAAAATAATGTTATACTGTCGCAAATTTTAAATACGCCAGGGATTGCCTTTTCTATAGTAAATTATTCAAAAAATAATTTTTTACTGTCGCAAATTTTAATTACGCCAGGGATTGCCTTTTCTATAGTAAATTTTTCAAAAAATAATTTTATACTGTCGCAAATTTTAAATACGCCAGGGATTGCCTTTTCTATAGTAAATTTTGCAAAAAATAATTTTTTACTGTCGCAAATTTTAATTACGCCAGGGATTGCCTTTTCTATAGTAAATTATTCAAAAAATAATTTTCTACTGTCGCAAATTTTAACTGCGCCAGGGATTGCCTTTTCTATAGTAAATTATTCAAAAAAATAATTTTGTACTGTCGCAAATTTTAAATATCCCAGGGATTGCCTTTTCTATAGTAAATTATTCAAAAAATAATTTTTTACTCTCGCAAATTTCAATTTCTCCAGGTAAATTTTTCACAAATTAATTTTCTACTGTCGCAAATTTCAATTACGCCAGGGATTGCCTTTTCTATAGTAAATTATTCAAAAACTAATTTTCAACTGTCGCAAATTTTAATTGCGCCAGGGATTGCCTTTTCTATAGTAAATTATTCAAAAAATAATTTTGTACTGTCGCAAATTTTAAGTGCGCCAGGGATTGCCTTTTCTATAGTAAATTATTCAAAAAATAATTTTTACTGTCGCAAATTTTAAATATCCCAGGATTGCATTTTCTATAGTAAATTATTCAAAAAACATTTTTTACTGTCGCAAATTTTAAATATCCCAGGATTGCCTTTTCTATAGTAAATTATTCAAAAAAATAATTTTTTACTGTCGCAAATTTTAATTACGCCACGGATTGCCTTTTCTATAGTAAATTATTCAAAAAATAATTTTCTACTGTCGCAAATTTTAATTAAGCCAGGGATTGCCTTTTCTATAGTAAACTTTTCAAAAAATAATTTTTTACTGTCGCAAATTTTAATTACGCCAGGGATTGCCTTTTTCTATAGTAAATTATTCAAAAAATAATTTTCTACTGTCGCAAATTTTAAATACGCCAGGATTGCCTTTTCTATAGTAAATTATTCAAAAAATAATTTTCTACTGTCGCAAATTTTAATTACGCCAGGGATTGCCTTTTCTATAGTAAATTATTCAAAAAATAATTTTCTACTGTTGCAAATTTTAATTGCGCCAGGATTGCCTTTTCTATAGTAAATTATTCAAAAAATAATGTTATACTGTCGCAAATTTTAAATACGCCAGGGATTGCCTTTTCTATAGTAAATTATTCAAAAAATAATTTTTTACTGTCGCAAATTTTAATTACGCCAGGGATTGCCTTTTTCTATAGTAAATTTTTCAAAAAATAATTTTATACTGTCGCAAATTTTAAATACGCCAGGATTGCCTTTTCTATAGTAAATTTTGCAAAAAATAATTTTTACTGTCGCAAATTTTAATTACGCCAGGGATTGCCTTTTCTATAGTAAATTATTCAAAAAATAATTTTCTACTGTCGCAAATTTTAACTGCGCCAGGGATTGGCTTTTCTATAGTAAACTTTTCAAAAAATAATTTTTTACTGTCGCAAATTTTAATTACGCCAGGGATTGCCTTTTCTATAGTAAACTTTTCAAAAAAATAATTTTCTACTGTCGCAAATTTTAATTGCGCCAGGGATTGCCTTTTCTAAAGTAAATTATTCAAAAAATAATTTTTTACTGTCGCAAATTTTAAATATCCCAGGGATTGCCTTTTCTATAGTAAATTATTCAAAAAATAATTTTTTACTGTCGCAAATTTTAATTACGCCAGGGATTGCCTTTTCTATAGTAAATTATTCAAAAAATAATTTTCTACTGTTGCAATTTTAATTGCGCCAGGGATTGCCTTTTCTACAGTAAATATTCAAAAAATAATTTTATACTCTCGCAAATTTTAATTACGCCAGGGATTGCCTTTTCTATAGTAAATTATTCAAAAAATAATTTTTTACTGTCGCAAATTTTAATTACGCCAGGGATTGCCTTTTCCATAGTAAACTTTTCAAAAAATAATTTTTTACTGTCGCAAATTTTTATTACGCCAGGGATTGCCTTTTCTATAGTAAATTATTCAAAAAATAATTTTTACTGTCGCAAATTTTAATTACGCCAGGGATTGCCTTTTCTATAGTAAACTTTTCAAAAAATAATTTTTTACTGTCGCAAATTTTAATTACGCCAGGGATTGCCTTTTCTATAGTAAATTATTCAAAAAATAATTATTTACTGTCGCAAATTTTAATTGCGCCAGGGATTGCCTTCTTCTATAGTAAATTATTCAAAAAATAATTTTTACTGTCGCAAATTTTAATTACGCCAGGGATTGCCTTTTCTATAGTAAATTATTCAAAAAATAATTTTTTACTGTCGCAAATTTTAATTACGCCAGGGATTGCCTTTTCTATAGTAAACTTTTCAAAAAATAATTTTTTACTGTCGCAAATTTTAATTGCGCCAGGGATTGACTTTTCTATAGTAAATTATTCAAAAAATAATTTTTTACTGTCGCAAATTTTAATTACGCCAGGGATTGCCTTTTCTATAGTAAACTTTTCAAAAAATAATTTTTTACTGTCGCAAATTTTAATTACGCCAGGGATTGCCTTTTCTATAGTAAATTATTCAAAAATAATTTACTACTGTCGCAAATTTTAATTACGCCAGGGATTGCCTTTTCTATAGTAAATTATTCAAAAAATAATTTTTTACTGTCGCAAATTTTAATTACGCCAGGGATTGCCTTTTCTATAGTAAATTATTCAAAAAATAATTTTCTACTGTTTCAAATTTTAATTGCGCCAGGGATTGCCTTTTCTATAGTAAATTATTCAAAAAATAAGTTGTTACTGTCGCAAATTTTAATTACGCCAGGGATTGCCTTTTCTATAGTAAATTATTCAAAACATAATTTTCTACTGTTGCAAATTTTAATTGCGCCAGGGATTGCCTTTTCTATAGTAAATTATTCAAAAAATAATTTTTTTACTGTCGCAAATTTTAATTACGCCAGGTATTGAATTTTCTATAGTAAATTATTCAAAAAATAATTTGTTACTGTCGCAAATTTTAATTACGCCAGGGATTGCCTTTTCTATAGTAAATTATTCAAAACATAATTTTCTACTGTTGCAAATTTTAATTGCGCCAGGGATTGCCTTTTCTATAGTAAATTATTCAAAAAATAATTTTCTACTGTTGCAAATTTTAATTGCGCCAGGGATTGCCTTTTCTATAGTAAATTATTCAAAAAATAATTTTTTTACTGTCGCAAATTTTAATTACGACAGGGATTTGCCTTTTCTATAGTAAATTATTCAAAAAATAATTTTTTACTGTCGCAAATTTTAATTACGCCAGGGATTGCCTTTTCTATAGTAAATTTTTCAAAAAATAATTTTATACTGTCGCAAATTTTAAATACGCCAGGGATTGCCTTTTCTATAGTAAATTATTCAAAAAATAATTTACTACTGTCGCAAATTTTAATTACGCCAGGGATTGCCTTTTCTATAGTAAATTATTCAAAAAATAATTTTTTACTGTCGCAAATTTTAATTACGCCAGGGATTGCCTTTTCTATAGTAAATTATTCAAAAAAATAATTTTCTACTGTTTCAAATTTTAATTGCGCCAGGGATTGCCTTTTCTATAGTAAATTATTCAAAAAATAATTTGTTACTGTCGCAAATTTTAATTACGCCAGGGGTTGCCTTTTCTATAGTAAATTATTCAAAACATAATTTTCTACTGTTGCAAATTTTAATTGCGCCAGGGATTGCCTTTTCTATAGTAAATTATTCAAAAAATAATTTTTTACTGTCGCAAATTTTAATTACGCCAGGTATTGACTTTTCTATAGTAAATTATTCAAAAAATAATTTTCTATTGTTGCAAATTTTAATTACGCCATGGATTGCCTTTTCTATAGTAAATTATTCAAAAAATAATTTTTTACTGTCGCAAATTTAAA
Source organism: Dioctria linearis (assembly GCA_963930735.1). Classification (NCBI taxonomy): domain Eukaryota; kingdom Metazoa; phylum Arthropoda; class Insecta; order Diptera; family Asilidae; genus Dioctria; species Dioctria linearis. The sequence goes on from CAWVNZ010001388.1 coordinate 210,661, forward strand.
TATCCCAGGGATTGCCTTTTCTATAGTAAATTATTCAAAAATTAATTTTCTACTGTCGCAAATTGTAATTACGCCAGGGATTGCCTTTTCTATAGTAAATTATTCAAAAAATAATTTTCTACTGTCGCAAATTTTAATTACGCCAGGGATTGCCTTTTCTATAGTAAATTATTCAAAAAATAATTTTTTACTGTCGCAAATTTTAATTACGCCAGGGATTGTCTTTTATATAGTAAATTATTCCAAAAAATAATTTTCTACTGTTGCAAATTTTAATTGCGCCAGGGTTTGCCTTTTCTACAGTAAATTATTCAAAAAATAATTTTCTACTGTCGCAAATTTTAATTACGCCAGGGATTGCCTTTTCTATAGTAAATTATTCAAGAAATAATTTTCAACTGTCGCAAATTTTAATTACGCCAGGGATTGCCTTTTCTATAGTAAATTATTCAAAAAATAATATTCTACTGTTGCAAATTTTAATTGCGCCAGGGATTGCCTTTTCTATAGTAAATTATTCAAAAAATAATGTTATACTGTCGCAAATTTTAAATACGCCAGGGATTGCCTTTTCTATAGTAAATTATTCAAAAAAATAATTTTTTACTGTCGCAAATTTTAATTACGCCAGGGATTGCCTTTTCTATAGTAAATTTTTCAAAAAATAATTTCATACTGTCGCAAATTTTTAAATACGCCAGGGATTGCCTTTTCTATAGTAAAATTTGCAAAAAATAATTTTTTACTGTCGCAAATTTTTAATTACGCCAGGGATTGCCTTTTCTATAGTAAATATTCAAAAAATAATTTTCTACTGTCGCAAATTTTAACTGCGCCAGGGATTGCCTTTTCTATAGTAAACTTTTCAAAAAATAATTTTTTACTGTCGCAAATTTTAATTACGCCAGGGATTGCCTTTTCTATAGTAAACTTTTCAAAAAATAATTTTCTACTGTCGCAAATTTTAATTGCGCCAGGGATTGCCTTTTCTATAGTAAATTATTCAAAAATAATTTTTTACTGTCGCAAATTTTAAATATCCCAGGGATTGCCATTTCTATAGTAAATTATTCAAAAAATAATTTTTTTACTCTCGCAAATTTCAATTTCTCCAGGTAAATTTTTCACAAATTAATTTTCTACTGTCGCAAATTTTAATTACGCCAGGGATTGCCTTTTCTATAGTAAATTATTCAAAAAATAATTTTCAACTGTCGCAAATTTTAAGTGCGCCAGGGATTGCCTTTTCTAAAGTAAATTATTCAAAAAATAATTTTCTACTGTCGCAAATTTTAAATATCCCAGGGATTGCCTTTTCTATAGTAAATTATTCAAAAAATAATTTTCTACTGTCGCAAATTTTAATTACGCCAGGGATTGCCTTTTCTATAGTAAATTATTCAAAAAAAATTTTTACTGTCGCAAATTTTAATTGCGCTAGGGATTGCCCTTTCTATAGTAAATTTCTCACAAAATAATTTTTTACTGTCGCAAATTTTAATTGCGCCAGGGATTGCCTTTTCTATAGTAAATTATTCAAAAAATAATTTTTTACTGTCGCAAATTCTAATTGCGCCAGGGATTGCCTTTTCTATAGTAAATTATTCAAAAAATAATTTTCTACTGTCGCGAATTTTAATTACGCCAGGAATTGCCTTTTCTATAGTAAATTATTCAAAAAATAATTTTCTACTGTCGCAAATTTTAATTGCGCCAGGGATTGCCTTTTCTATAGTAAATTATTCAAAAAATAATTTTTTATTGTCGCAAATTTTAATTGCGACAGGGATTGCCTTTTCTATAGTAAATTATTCAAAAAATAATTTTTTACTGTCGCAAATTTTAATTGCGCCAGGGATTGCCTTTTCTATAGTAAATTATTCAAAAAATAATTTTTTACTGTCGCAAATTTTAAATACGCCAGGGATTGCCTTTTCTATAGTAAATTATTCAAAAAATAATTTTTTACTGTCGCAAATTTTAATTACGCCAGGGATTGCCTTTTCTATAGTAAATTATTCAAAAAATAATTTTTTACTGTCGCAAATTTTAATTACGCCAGGGATTACCTTTTCTAGAGTAAATTATTCAAAAAAGAATTTTTTACTGTCGCAAATTTTAATTACGCCAGGGATTGCCTTTTCTATAGTAAATTTTTCAAAAAATAATTTTCTACTGTCGCAAATTTTAATTACGCCAGGGATTGCCTTTTCTATAGTAAATTATTCAAAAAATAATTTTCAACTGTCGCAAATTTTAATTACGCCAGGGATTGCCTTTTCTATAGTAAATTATTCAAAAAATAATTTTATACTGTCGAAAATTTTAAATACGCCAGGGATTGCCTTTTCTATAGTAAATTATTCAAAAAATAATTTTCTACTGTCGCAAATTTTAATTACGCCAGGGATTGCCTTTTCTATAGTAAATTATTCAAAAAATAATTTTCTACTGTCGCATATTTTAATTACGCCAGGGATTGCTTTTTCTATAGTAAATTATTCAAAAATTATTTTATACTGTCGCAAATTTTAACTACGAAAGGGATTGCCTTTTCTATAGTAAATTTTGCAAAAAATAATTTTTTACTGCCGCAAATTTTAATTACGCCAGGGATTGCCTTTTCTATAGTAAATTATTCAAAAAATAATTTTCTACTGTCGCAAATTTTAACTGCGCCAGGGATTGCCTTTTCTATAGTAAACTTTTCAAAAAATAATTTTTTACTGTCGCAAATTTTAATTACGCCAGGGGACTGCCTTTTCTATAGTAAATTATTCAAAAAATAATTTCATACTGTTGCAAATTTTAATTGCGCCAGGGATTGCCTTTTCTATAGTAAATTATTCAAAAAATAATTTTCAACTGTCGCAAATTTTAACTGCGCCAGGGATGCCTTTTCTATAGTAAATTATTCAAAAAATAATTTTCTACTGTCGCAAATTTTATGTGCGCCAGGGATTGCCTTTTCTATAGTAAATTATTCAAAAAATAATTTTCTACTGTCGCAAATTTTAAATATCCCAGGAATGCCTTTTCTATAGTAAAATTATTCAAAAAATAATTTTCTACTGTCGCAAATTTTAATTACGCCAGGGATTGCCTTTTCTATAGTAAATTATTCAAAAAATAATTTTTTACTGTCGCAAATTTTAATTGCGCCAGGGATTGCCCTTTCTATAGTAAATTTTTCACAAAATAATTTTTTACTGTCGCAAATTTTAATTACGCCACGGATTGCCTTTTCTATAGTAAATTATTCAAAAAATAATTTTCTACTGTCGCAAATTTTAATTAAGCCAGGGATTGCCTTTTCTATAGTAAACTTTCAAAAAATAATTTTTTACTGTCGCAAATTTAATTACGCCAGGGATTGCCTTTTCTATAGTAAATTATTCAAAAAATAATTTTCTACTGTCGAAAATTTTAAATACGCCAGGGAGGATTGCCTTTTCTATAGTAAATTATTCAAAAAATAATTTTCTACTGTCGCAAATTTTAAGTGCGCCAGGGATTGCCTTTTCTATAGTAAATTATTCAAAAAATAATTTTCTACTGTCGCAAATTTTAAATATCCCAGGGATTGCCTTTTCTATAGTAAATTATTCAAAAAATAATTTTTTACTCTCGCAAATTTCAATTTCTCCAGGTAAATTTTTCACAAATTAATTTTCTACTGTCGCAAATTTTAATTACGCCAGGGATTGCCTTTTCTATAGTAAATTATTCAAAAAATAATTTTCAACTGTCGCAAATTTTAATTGCGCCAGGGATTGCCTTTTCTATAGTAAATTATTCAAAAAATATCTTTGTACTGTCGCAAATTTTAAGTGCGCCAGGGATTGCCTTTTCTATAGTAAATTATTCAAAAAATAATTTTGTACTGTCGCAAATTTTAAGTGCGCCAGGGATTGCCTTTTCTATAGTAAATTATTCAAAAAATAATTTTCTACTGTCGCAAATTTTAAATACGCCAGGGATTGCCTTTTCTATAGTAAATTATTCAAAAAATAATTTTCTACTGTCGCAAATTTTAATTACGCCAGGGATTACCTTTTCTATATAGTAAATTATTCAAAAAATAACTTTTTACTGTCGCAAATTTTAATTGCGCCAGGGATTGCCTTTTCTAAAGTAAATTATTCAAAAAATAATTTTTTACTGTCGCAAATTTTAAATATCCCAGGGATTGCCTTTTCTATAGTAAATTATTCAAAAAATAATTTTTTACTGTCGCAAATTTTAATTGCGCCAGGGATTGCCTTTTCTATAGTAAATTATTCAAAAAATAATTTTTTACTGTCGCAAATTTTAATTGCGCCAGGGATTGCCTTTTCTATAGTAAATTATTCAAAAAATAATTTTTTACTGTCGCAAATTTTAATTGCGCCAGGGATTGCCTTTTCTATAGTAAATTATTCAAAAAATAATTTTTTACTGTCGCAAATTTTAAATACGCCAGGGATTGCCTTTTCTATAGTAAATTATTCAAAAAATAATTTTCTATTGTCGCAAATTTTAATTACGCCAGGGATTGCCTTTTCTATAGTAAATTATTCAAAAAATAATTTTTTACTGTCGCAAATTTCAAATTCGCCAGGGATTGCCTTTTCTATAGTAAATTATTCAAAAAATAATTTTTTACTGTCGCAAATTTTAAATATCCCAGGGATTGCCTTTTCTATAGTAAATTATTCAAAAAATAATTTTTTACTGTCGCAAATTTTAATTGCGCCAGGGATTGCCTTTTCTATAGTAAATTATTCAAAAAATAATTTTTTACTATCTCAAATTTTAATTGCGCCAGGGATTGCCTTTTCTATAGTAAATTATTCAAAAAAAAATTTTTTACTGTCGCAAATTTTAATTGCGTCAGGGATTGCCTTTTCTATAGTAAATTATTCAAAAAATAATTTTTTACTGTCGCAAATTTTAAATACGCCAAGGATTGACTTTTCTATAGTAAATTATTCAAAAAATAATTTTCTACTGTCGCAAATTTTAGTTACGCCAGGGATTGCCTTTTCTATAGTAAATTATTCAAAAAATATTTTTTTACTATCGCAAATTTCAAATCCGCCAGGGATTGCCTTTTCTATAGTAAATTATTCAAAAAATAATTTTTTACTGTCGCAAATTTTAAATATCACAGGGATTGCCTTTTCTATAGTAAATTATTCAAAAAATAATTTTTTACTGTCGCAAATTTTAATTGCGCCAGGGATTGCCTTTTCTATAGTAAATTATTCAAAAAATAATTTTTTACTGTCGCAAATTTTAATTACGCCAGGGATTGCCTTTTCTATAGTAAATTGTTCAAAAAATAATTTTTTACTGTCGCAAATTTTAATTGCGCCAGGGATTGCCTATTCTATAGTAAATTATTCAAAAAATAATTTTTTACTATCGCAAATTTTAATTGCGCCAGGGATTGCCTTTTCTATAGTAAATTATTCAAAAAATAATTTTCTACTGTCGCAAATTTTAGTTACGCCAGGAATTGCCTTTTCTATAGTAAATTATTCAAAAAATAATTTTTTACTGTCGCAAATTTCAAATCCGCCAGGGATTGCCTTTTCTATAGTAAATTATTCAAAAAATAATTTTTTACTGTCGCAAATTTTAAATATCCCAGGGATTGCCTTTTCTATAGTAAATTATTCAAAAAATAATTTTTTACTGTCGCAAATTTTAATTGCGCCAGGGATTGCCTTTTCTATAGTAAATTATTCAAAAAATAATTTTTTACTGTCGCAAATTTTAATTACGCCAGGGATTGCCTTTTCTATAGTAAATTGTTCAAAAAATAATTTTTTACTGTCGCAAATTTTAATTGCGCCAGGGATTGCCTTTTCTATAGTAAATTATTCAAAAAATAATTTTTTACTGTCGCAAATTTCAAATCCGCCAGGGATTGCCTTTTCTATAGTAAATTATTCAAAAAATAATTTTCTACTGCCGCAAATTTTAATTACGCCAGGGATTGCTTTTTCTATAGTAAATTATTCAAAAAATAATTTTTTACTGTCGCAAATTTTAATTACGCCAGGGATTGCCTTTTCTATAGTAAATTATTCAAAAAATAATTTTCTACTGTCGCAAATTTTAGTTACGCCAGGGATTGCCTTTTCTACAGTAAATTTTTCAAAAAATAATTTTTTACTGTCGCAAATTTTAATTACGCCAGGAATTGCCTTTTCTATAGTACATTATTCAAAAAATGATTTTCAACTGTCGCAAATTTTAATTACGCCAGGGATTGCCTTTTCTATAGTAAATTATTCAAAAAATAATTTTCAACTGTCGCAAATTTTAAATATCCCAGGGATTGCCTTTTCTATAGTAAATTATTCAAAAAATAATTTTCTACTGTCGCAAATTTTAAGTGCGCCAGGGATTGCCTTTTCTATAGTAAATTATTCAAAAAATAATTTTATACTGTCGCAAATTTTAATTACGCCAGGGATTGCCTTTTCTATAGTAAATTATTCAAAATATAATTTTTTACTGTCGCAAGTTTTAATTACGCCAGGGATTGCCTTTTCTATAGTAAATTTTTCAAAAAATAATTTTCTACTGTCGCAAATTTTAATTGCGCCAGGGATTGCCTTTTCTACAGTAAATTATTCAAAAAATAATTTTTTACTGTCGCAAATTTTAATTGCGCCAGGGATTGCCTTTTCTATAGTAAATTATTCAAAAAATAATTTTTTACTATCGCAAATTTTAATTGCGCCAGGGATTGCCTTTTCTATAGTAAATTATTCAAAAAATAATTTTTTACTGTCGCAAATTTTAATTGGGCCAGGAATTGCCTTTTCTATAGTAAATTATTCAAAAAATAATTTTTTACTGTCGCAAATTTTAAATACGCCAGGGATTGCCTTTTCTATAGTAAATTATTCAAAAAATAATTTTCTACTGTCGCAAATTTTAATTACGCCAGGGATTGCCTTTTCTATAGTAAATTATTCAAAAATTAATTTTTTACTATCGCAAATTTTAAGTGCGCCAGGGATTGCCTTTTCTATAGTAAATTTTGCAAAAAATAATTTTTTACTGTCGCAAATTTTAAATACGCCAGGGATTGCCTTTTCTATAGTAAATTATTCAAAAAATAATTTTCAACTGTCGCAAATTGTAATTGCGCCAGGGATTGCCTTTTATATAGTAAATTATTCAAAAAATAATTTTTTACTGTCGCAAATTTTAATTACGCCAGGGATTGCCTTTTCTATAGTAAATTATTCAAAAAATAATTTTTTACTGTCGCAAATTTTAATTACGCCAGGGATTACCTTTTCTATAGTAAATTATTCAAAAAATAATTTTCTACTGTCGCAAATTTTAATTACGCCAGGGATTGCCTTTTCTTTAGTAAATTATTCCAAAAAATAATTTTTTACTATCGCAAGTTTTAATTGCGACAGGGATTGCCTTTTCTATAGTAAATTATTCAAAAAATAATTTTATACTGTCGCAAATTTTAAATTCGCCAGGGATTGCCTTTTCTATAGTAAATTATTCAAAAAATAATTTTCTACTGTTGCAAATTTTAATTGCGCCAGGGATTGCCTATTCTATAGTAAATTATTCAAAAAATAATTTTATACTGTCGCAAATTTTAAATACGCCAGGGATTGCCTTTTCTATAGTAAATTATTCAAAAAATAATTTTCTACTGTCGCAAAATTTAATTACGCCAGGGATTGCCTTTTCTATAGTAAATTATTCAAAAAATAATTTTCTCCTGTCGCAAATTTTAATTACGCCAGGGATTGCCTTTTCTATAGTAAATTATTCAAAAAATAATTTTTTACTGTCGCAAATTTTAATTACGCCAGGGATTGCCTTTTCTATAGTAAATTATTCAAAAAATAATTTTCTACTGTCGCAAATTTTAATTGCGCCAGGGATTGCCTTTTCTATAGTAAATTATTCAAAAAATAATTTTCTACTGTCGCATATTTTAAATACGCCAGGGATTGCCTTTTCTATAGTAAATTATTCAAAAAATAATTTTTTACTGACGCAAATTTTAATTACGCCAGGTAAATTTTTGACAAATTAATTTTCTACTGTCGCAAATTTTAATTACGCCAGGGATTGCCTTTTCTATAGTAAATTATTCAAAAAATAATTTTCAACTGTCGCAAATTTTAATTGCGCCAGGGATTGCCTTTTCTATAGTAAATTATTCAAAAAATAATTTTCTACTGTCGCAAATTTTAAGTGCGCCAGGGATTGCCTTTTCTATAGTAAATTATTCAAAAAATAATTTTCTACTGTTGCAAATTTTAATTGCGCCAGGGATTGCCTTTTCTATAGTAAATTATTCAAAAAATATTTTTTTACTGTCGCAAATTTTAATTACGCCAGGGATTGCCTTTTCTATAGTAAATTATTAAAAAAATAATTTTTTACTGTCGCAAATTTTAAATATCCCTGGAGTAATTAAAATTTGCGACAGTAAAAAATTATTATTTGAATAATTTACTATAGAAAAGGTAATCCCTGGCGTTATTAAAATTTGCGACAGTAAAAAATTATTTTTTGAATAGTTTACTATAGAAAAGGCAATCCCTGGCGTAATTACAATTTGCGACAGTAGAAAATTAATTTGTGAAAAATTTGCCTGGAGAAATTGAAATTTGCGAGAGTAAAAAATAATTTTTTGAATAATTTACTATAGAAAAGGCAATCCCTGGCGTAATTAAAATTTGCGACAGTAGAAAATTATTTTTTGAAAAATTTACTATATAAAAGGCAATCCCTGGCGTAATTAAAATTTGCGACAGTAGAAAATTATTTATTGAATAATTTACCTGGCGAAATTGAAATTTGCGAGAGTAAAAAATTATTTTTTGAATAATTTACTATAGAAAAGGCAATCCCTGGCGTAATTAAAATTTGCGACAGTTGAAAATTATTTTTTGAATAATTTACTATAGTTGAAAATTATTTTTTGAATAATTTACTATAGAAAAGGCAATCCCTGGCGTAATTAAAATATGCGACAGTAGAAAATAATTTTTTGAATAATTTCTGTAGAAAAGGCAATCCCTGGCGCAATTAAAATTTGCGACAGTAGAAAATTAATTTGTGAAAAATTTACCTGGCGAAATTGAAATTTGCGAGAGTAAAAAATAATGTTTTGAATAATTTACTATAGAAAAGGCTATCCCTGACGCAATTAAAATTTGCGACAGTTGAAAATTATTTTTTGAATAATTTACTATAGAGAAGGCAATCCCTGGCGTAATTAAAATTTGCGACAGTTGAAAATTATTTTTTGAATAATTTACTATAGAAAAGGCAATCCCTAGGATATTTAAAATTTGCGAGGGATTGCCTTTTCTATAGTAAATTATTCAAAAAATAATTTTATACTGTCGCAAATTTTAAATACGCCAGGGATTGCCTTTTCTATTGTAAATTATTCAAAAAATAATTATCTACGGTTGCAAATTTTAATTGCGCCAGGGGTTGCCTTTTCTATAGTAAATTATTCAAAATATAATTTTCTACTGTCGCAAATTTTAATTACGCCAGGGATTGCCTTTTCTATAGTAAATTATTCAAAAAATAATTTTTTACTATCGCAAATTTTAAATACGCCAGGGATTGCCTTTTCTATAGTAAATTATTCAAAAAATAATTTTCTACTGTTGCAAATTTTAATTGCGCCAGGGATTGCCTTTTCTATAGTAAATTATTTAAAAAATAATTTTATACTCTCGCAAATTTTAAATACGCCAGGGATTGCCTTTTCTATAGTAAATTATTCAAAAAATAATTTTCTACTGTCGCAAATTTTAATTACGCCAGGGATTGCCTTTTCTATTGTAAATTATTCAAAAAATAATTTTTTACTATCGCAAGTTTTAATTACGCCAGGGATTGCCTTTTCTATAGTAAATTATTCAAAAAATAATTTTCTACTGTCGCAAATTTTAATTGCGCCAGGGATTGCCTTTTCTATAGTAAATTATTCAAAAAATAATTTTCTACTGTCGCATATTTTAAATACGCCAGGGATTGCCTTTTCTATAGTAAATTATTCAAAAAATAATTTTTTACAGTCGCAAATTTTAATTACGCCAGGTAAATTTTTCACAAATTAATTTTCTACTGTCGCAAATTTTAATTACGCCAGGGATTGCCTTTTCTATAGTAAATTATTCAAAAAATAATTTTCAACTGACGCAAATTTTAATTGCGCCAGGGATTGCCTTTTCTATAGTAAATTATTCAAAAAATAATTTTCTACTGTCGCAAATTTTAAGTGCGCCAGGGATTGCCTTTTCTATAGTAAATTATTCAAAAAATAATTTTCTACTGTTGCAAATTTTAATTGCGCCAGGGATTGCCTTTTCTATAGTAAATTATTCAAAAAATAATTTTCTACTGTCGCAAATTTTAAGTGCGCCAGGGATTGCCTTTTCTATAGTAAATTATTCAAAAAATAATTTTCTACTGTTGCAAATTTTAATTGCGCCAGGGATTGCCTTTTCTATAGTAAATTATTCAAAAAATAATTTTCTACTGTCGCAAATTTTAATTGCGCCAGGGATTGCCTTTTCTATAGTAAACTTTTCAAAAAATAATTTTCTACTGTCGCAAATTTTAATTACGCCAGGGATTGCCTTTTCTATAGTAAATTATTCAAAAAATAATTTTTTACTGTCGCAAATTTTAAATATCCAGGGATTGCCTTTTCTATAGTAAATTATTCAAAAAATAATTTTTTACTGTCGCAAATTTTAATTGCGCCAGGGATTGCCTTTTCTATAGTAAATTATTCAAAAAATAATTTTTTACTATCGCAAATTTTAAGTGCGCCAGGGATTGCCTTTTCTATAGTAAATTTTGCAAAAAATAATTTTTTACTGTCGCAAATTTTAAATACGCCAGGGATTGCCTTTTCTATAGTAAATTATTCAAAAAATAATTTTCAACTGTCGCAAATTGTAATTGCGCCAGGGATTGCCTTTTATATAGTAAATTATTCAAAAAATAATTTTTTACTGTCGCAAATTTTAATTACGCCAGGGATTGCCTTTTCTATAGTAAATTATTCAAAAAATAATTTTTTACTGTCGCAAATTTTAATTACGCCAGGGATTACCTTTTCTATAGTAAATTATTCAAAAAATAATTTTCTACTGTCGCAAATTTTAATTACGCCAGGGATTGCCTTTTCTTTAGTAAATTATTCCAAAAAATAATTTTTTACTATCGCAAGTTTTAATTGCGACAGGGATTGCCTTTTCTATAGTAAATTATTCAAAAAATAATTTTATACTGTCGCAAATTTTAAATTCGCCAGGGATTGCCTTTTCTATAGTAAATTATTCAAAAAATAATTTTCTACTGTTGCAAATTTTAATTGCGCCAGGGATTGCCTTTTCTATAGTAAATTATTCAAAAAATAATTTTATACTGTCGCAAATTTTAAATACGCCAGGGATTGCCTTTTCTATAGTAAATTATTCAAAAAATAATTTTCTACTGTCGCAAATTTTAATTATGCCAGGGATTGCCTTTTCTATAGTAAATTATTCAAAAAATAATTTTCTCCTGTCGCAAATTTTAATTACGCCAGGGATTGCCTTTTCTATAGTAAATTATTCAAAAAATAATTTTTTACTGTCGCAAATTTTAATTACGCCAGGGATTGCCTTTTTCTATAGTAAATTATTCAAAAAATAATTTTCTACTGTCGCAAATTTTAATTGCGCCAGGGATTGCCTTTTCTATAGTAAATTATTCAAAAAATAATTTTCTAATGTCGCATATTTTAAATACGCCAGGGATTGCCTTTTCTATAGTAAATTATTCAAAAAATAATTTTTTACTGTCGCAAATTTTAATTACGCCAGGTAAATTTTTCACAAATTAATTTTCTACTGTCGCAAATTTTAATTACGCCAGGGATTGCCTTTTCTATAGTAAATTATTCAAAAAATAATTTTCAACTGTCGCAAATTTTAATTGCGCCAGGGATTGCCTTTTCTATAGTAAATTATTCAAAAAATAATTTTCTACTGTCGCAAATTTTAAGTGCGCCAGGGATTGCCTTTTCTATAGTAAATTATTCAAAAAATAATTTTCTACTGTTGCAAATTTTAATTGCGCCAGGGATTGCCTTTTCTATAGTAAATTATTCAAAAAATATTTTTTATACTGTCGCAAATTTTAATTACGCCAGGGATTGCCTTTTCTATAGTAAATTATTCAAAAAATAATTTTTTACTGTCGCAAATTTTAAATATCCCTGGCGTAATTAAAATTTGCGACAGTAAAAAATTATTATTTGAATAATTTACTATAGAAAAGGTAATACCTGGCGTAATTAAAATTTGCGACAGTAAAAAATTATTTTTTGAATAGTTTACTATAGAAAAGGCAATCCCTGGCGTAATTACAATTTGCGACAGTAGAAAATTAATTTGTGAAAAATTTACCTGGAGAAATTGAAATTTGCGAGAGTAAAAAATAATTTTTTGAATAATTTACTATAGAAAAGGCAATCCCTGGCGTAATTAAAATTTGCGACAGTAGAAAATTATTTTTTGAAAAATTTACTATATAAAAGGCAATCCCTGGCGTAATTAAAATTTGCGACAGTAGAAAATTATTTTTTGAATAATTTACCTGGCGAAATTGAAATTTGCGAGAGTAAAAAATTATTTTTTGAATAATTTACTATAGAAAAGGCAATCCCTGGCGTAATTAAAATTTGCGACAGTTGAAAATTATTTTTTGATTAATTTACTATAGTTGAAAATTATTTTTTGAATAATTTACTATAGAAAAGGCAATCCCTGGCGTAATTAAAATTTGCGACAGTAGAAAATAATTTTTTGAATAATTTCTGTAGAAAAGGCAATCCCTGGCGCAATTAAAATTTGCGACAGTAGAAAATTAATTTGTGAAAAATTTACCTGGCGAAATTGAAATTTGCGAGAGTAAAAAAATAATGTTTTGAATAATTTACTATAGAAAAGGCCTATCCCTGGCGCAATTAAAATTTGCGGACAGTTGAAAATTATTTTTTGAATAATTTACTATAGAGAAGGCAATCCCTGGCGTAATTAAAATTTGCGACAGTTGAAAATTATTTTTTGAATAATTTACTATAGAAAAGGCAATCCCTAGGATATTTAAAATTTGCGAGGGATTGCCTTTTCTATAGTAAATTATTCAAAAAATAATTTTATACTGTCGCAAATTTTAAATACGCCAGGGATTGCCTTTTCTATTGTAAATTATTCAAAAAATAATTATCTACGGTTGCAAATTTTAATTGCGCCAGGGGTTGCCTTTTCTATAGTAAATTATTCAAAATATAATTTTCTACTGTCGCAAATTTTAATTACGCCAGGGATTGCCTTTTCTATAGTAAATTATTCAAAAAATAATTTTTTACTATCGCAAATTTTAAATACGCCAGGGATTGCCTTTTCTATAGTAAATTATTCAAAAAATTAATTTTCTACTGTTGCAAATTTTAATTGCGCCAGGGATTGCCTTTTCTATAGTAAATTATTTAAAAAATAATTTTATACTCTCGCAAATTTTAAATACGCCAGGGATTGCCTTTTCTATAGTAAATTATTCAAAAATAATTTTCTACTGTCGCAAAATTTAATTACGCCAGGGATTGCCTTTTCTATTGTAAATTATTCAAAAAATAATTTTTTACTATCGCAAGTTTTAATTACGCCAGGGATTGCCTTTTCTATAGTAAATTATTCAAAAAATAATTTTCTACTGTCGCAAATTTTAATTACGCCAGGGATTGCCTTTTCTTTAGTAAATTATTCCAAAAAATAATTTTTTACTATCGCAAGTTTTAATTGCGACAGGGATTGCCTTTTCTATAGTAAATTATTCAAAAAATAATTTTATACTGTCGCAAATTTTAAATTCGCCAGGGATTGCCTTTTCTATAGTAAATTATTCAAAAAATAATTTTCTACTGTTGCAAATTTTAATTGCGCCAGGGATTGCCTTTTCTATAGTAAATTATTCAAAAAATAATTTTATACTGTCGCAAATTTTAAATACGCCCAGGGATTGCCTTTTCTATAGTAAATTATTCAAAAAATAATTTTCTACTGTCGCAAATTTTAATTACGCCAGGGATTGCCTTTTCTATAGTAAATTATTCAAAAAATAATTTTCTCCTGTCGCAAATTTTAATTACGCCAGGGATTGCCTTTTCTATAGTAAATTATTCAAAAAATAATTTTTTACTGTCGCAAATTTTAATTACGCCAGGGATTGCCTTTTCTATAGTAAATTATTCAAAAAATAATTTTCTACTGTCGCAAATTTTAATTGCGCCAGGGATTGCCTTTTCTATAGTAAATTATTCAAAAAAATAATTTTCTACTGTCGCATATTTTAAATACGCCAGGGATTGCCTTTTCTATAGTAAATTATTCAAAAAATAATTTTTTACTGTCGCAAATTTTAATTACGCCAGGTAAATTTTTCACAAATTAATTTTCTACTGTCGCAAATTTTAATTACGCCAGGGATTGCCTTTTCTATAGTAAATTATTCAAAAAATAATTTTCAACTGTCGCAAATTTTAATTGCGCCAGGGATTGCCTTTTCTATAGTAAATTATTCAAAAAAATAATTTTCTACTGTCGCAAATTTTAAGTGCGCCAGGGATTGCCTTTTCTATAGTAAATTATTCAAAAAATAATTTTCTACTGTTGCAATTTTAATTGCGCCAGGGACTGCCTTTTCTATAGTAAATTATTCAAAAAATAATTTTCTACTGTCGCAAATTTTAATTGCGCCAGGGATTGCCTTTTCTATAGTAAACTTTTCAAAAAATAATTTTCTACTGTCGCAAATTTTAATTACGCCAGGGATTGCCTTTTCTATAGTAAATTATTCAAAAAATAATTTTCTACTGTCGCAAATTTTAATTACGCCAGGGATTGCCTTTTCTGTAGTAAATTATTCAAAAAATAATTTTCTACTCTTGCAAATTTTAATTGCGCCAGGGATTGCCTTTCTTATAGTAAATTATTCAAAAAATAATTTTCTACTGTTGCAAATTTTAATTACGCCAGGGATTGCCTTTTCTATAGTAAATTATTCAAAAAATAATTTTCTACTGTCGCAAATTTTAATTACGCCAGGGATTGCCTTTTCTATAGTAAATTATTCAAAAAATAATTTTTTACTCTCGCAAATTTCAATTTCGCCAGGTAAATTTTTCACAAATTAATTTTCTACTGTCGCAAATTTTAATTACGCCAGGGATTGCCTTTTCTATAGTAAATTATTCAAAATATAATTTTCTACTCTCGCAAATTTTAATTACGCCAGGGATTGCCTTTTCTATAGTAAATTATTCAAAAAATAATTTTTTACTATCGCAAATTTTAAATACGCCAGGGATTGACTTTTCTATAGTAAATTATTCAAAAAATAATTTTCTACTGTTGCAAATTTTAATTGCGCCAGGGATTGCCTTTTCTATAGTAAATTATTCAAAAAATAATTTTATACTGTCGCAAATTTTAAATACGCCAGGGATTGCCTTTTCTATAGTAAAATATTCAAAAAATAATTTTCTACTGTCGCAAATTTTAATTACGCCAGGGGTTGCCTTTTCTATTGTAAATTATTCAAAAAATAATTTTTTACTATCGCAAGTTTTAATTACGCCAGGGATTGCCTTTTCTATAGTAAATTATTCAAAAAATAATTTTCTACTGTCGCAAATTTTAATTGCGCCAGGGATTGCCTTTTCTATAGTAAACTTTTCAAAAAATAATTTTCTACTGTCGCAAATTTTAATTACGCCAGGGATTGCCTTTTCTATAGTAAATTATTCAAAAAATAATTTTCTACTGTCGCAAATTTTAATTACGCCAAGGATTGCCTTTTCTATAGTAAATTATTCATAAAATAATTTTCTACTGTCGCAAATTTTAATTGCGCCAGGGATTGCCTTTTCTATAGTAAATTATTCAAAAAATAATTTTCTACTGTTGCAAATTTTAATTACGCCAGGGATTGCCTTTTCTATAGTAAATTATTCAAAAAATAATTTTCTACTGTCGCAAATTTTAATTACGCCAGGGATTGCCTTTTCTATAGTAAATTATTCAAAAAATAATTTTCTATTGTTGCAATTAATTGCGCCAGGGATTGCCTTTTCTATAGTGAATTATTCAAAAAATAATTTTCTACTGTTGCAAATTTTAATTACGCCAGGGATTGCCTTTTCTATAGTAAATTATTCAAAAAATAATTTTCTACTGTCGCAAATTTTAATTACGCCAGGGATTGCCTTTTCTATAGTAAATTATTCAAAATATAATTTTCTACTGTCGCAAATTTTAATTACGCCAGGGATTGCCTTTTCTATAGTAAATTAATCAAAAAATAATTTTTTACTATCGCAAATTTTAAATACGCTAGGGATTGCCTTTTCTATAGTAAATTATTCAAAAAATAATTTTCTACTGTTGCAAATTTTAATTGCGCCAGGGATTACCTTTTCTATAGTAAATTATTCAAAAAATAATTTTATACTGTCGCAAATTTTAAATACGCCAGGGATTGCCTTTTCTATAGTAAATTATTCAAAAAATAATTTTCTACTGTCGCAAATTTTAATTACGCCAGGGATTGCCTTTTCTATAGTAAATTATTCAAAAAATAATTTTCTACTGTTGCAAATTTTAATTGCGCCAGGGATTGCCTTTTCTATAGTAAATTATTCAAAAAATAATTTTATACTGTCGCAAATTTTAAATACGCCAGGGATTGCCTTTTCTATAGTAAATTATTCAAAAAATAATTTTCTACTGTCGCAAATTTTAATTACGCCAGGGATTGCCTTTTCTATAGTAAATTATTCAAAAAATAATTTTTTACTCTCGCAAATTTCAATTTCGCCAGGTAAATTTTTCACAAATTAATTTTCTACTGTCGAAAATTTTAATTACGCCAGGGATTGCCTTTTCTATAGTAAATTATTCAAAAAATAATTTTCTACTGTCGCAAATTTTAATTGCGCCAGGGATTGCCTTTTCTATAGTAAATTATTCAAAAAATAATTTTATACTGTCGCAAATTTTAAATACGCCAGGGATTGCCTTTTCTATAGTAAATTATTCAAAAAATAATTTTCTACTGTTGCAAATTTTAATTGCGCCAGGGATTGCCTTTTCTATAGTAAATTATTCAAAAAAATATTTTTTTACTGTCGCAAATTTTAATTACGCCAGGGATTGCCTTTTCTATAGTAAATTATTCAAAAAATAATTTTTGACTGTCGCAAATTTTAATTGCGCCAGGGATTGCCTTTTCTATAGTAAATTATTCAAAAAATAATTTTCTACTGTTGCAAATTTTAATTACGCCAGGGATTGCCTTTCTATAGTAAATTATTCAAAAAATAATTTTTTACTGTCGCAAATTTTAATTGCGCCAGGGATTGCCTTTTCTATAGTAAATTATTCAAAAAATAATTTTCTACTGTTGCAAATTTTAATTACGCCAGGGATTGCCTTTTCTATAGTAAATTATTCAAAAAATAATTTTCTACTGTCGCAAATTTTAATTACGCCAGGGATTGCCTTTTCTATAGTAAATTATTCAAAAAATAATTTTCTATTGTTGCAATTAATTGCGCCAGGGATTGCCTTTTCTATAGTGAATTATTCAAAAAATAATTTTCTACTGTTGCAAATTTTAATTACGCCAGGGATTGCCTTTTCTATAGTAAATTATTCAAAAAATAATTTTCTACTGTCGCAAATTTTAATTACGCCAGGGATTGCCTTTTCTATAGTAAATTATTCAAAATATAATTTTCTACTGTCGCAAATTTTAATTACGCCAGGGATTGCCTTTTCTATAGTAAATTAATCAAAAAATAATTTTTTACTATCGCAAATTTTAAATACGCCAGGGATTGCCTTTTCTATAGTAAATTATTCAAAAAATTATTTTCTACTGTTGCAAATTTTAATTGCGCCAGGGATTGCCTTTTCTATAGTAAATTATTCAAAAAATAATTTTATACTGTCGCAAATTTTAAATACGCCAGGGATTGCCTTTTCTATAGTAAATTATTCAAAAAATAATTTTCTACTGTCGCATATTTTAATTACGCCAGGGGTTGCCTTTTCTATTGTAAATTATTCAAAAAATAATTTTTTACTATCGCAAGTTTTAATTACGCCAGGGATTGCCTTTTCTATAGTAAATTATTCAAAAAATTATTTTCTACTGTCGCAAATTTTAATTGCGCCAGGGATTGCCTTTTCTATAGTAAACTTTTCAAAAAATAATTTTCTACTGTCGCAAATTTTAATTACGCCAGGGATTGCCTTTTCTATAGTAAATTATTCAAAAAATAATTTTCTACTGTCGCAAATTTTACTTACGCCAGGGATTGCCTTTTCTATAGTAAATTATTCAAAAAATAATTTTCTACTGTTGCAAATTTTAATTGCGCCAGGGATTGCCTTTTCTATAGTAAATTATTCAAAAAATAATTTTCTACTGTTGCAAATTTTAATTACGCCAGGGATTGCCTTTTCTATAGTAAATTATTCAAAAAATAATTTTCTACTGTCGCAAATTTTAATTATGCCAGGGATTGCCTTTTCTATAGTAAATTATTCAAAAAATAATTTTTTACTCTCGCAAATTTCAATTTCGCCAGGTAAATTTTTCACAAATTAATTTTCTACTGTCGAAAATTTTAATTACGCCAGGGATTGCCTTTTCTATAGTAAATTATTCAAAAAATAATTTTCTACTGTCGCAAATTTTAATTGCGCCAGGGATTGCCTTTTCTATAGTAAATTATTCAAAAAATAATTTTATACTGTCGCAAATTTTAAATACGCCAGGGATTGCCTTTTCTATAGTAAATTATTCAAAAAATAATTTTCTACTGTTGCAAATTTTAATTGCGCCAGGGATTGCCTTTTCTATAGTAAATTATTCAAAAAAATATTTTTTTACTGTCGCAAATTTTAATTACGCCAGGGATTGCCTTTTCTATAGTAAATTATTCAAAAAATAATTTTTTACTGTCGCAAATTTTAATTACGCCAGGGATTGCCTTTGCTATAGTAAATTATTCAAAAAATAATTTTCTACTATTGCAAATTTTAGTTGCGCCAGGGATTGCCTTTTCTATAGTAAATTATTCAAAAAATAA
Organism: Dioctria linearis; assembly: GCA_963930735.1. Taxonomy (NCBI): domain Eukaryota; kingdom Metazoa; phylum Arthropoda; class Insecta; order Diptera; family Asilidae; genus Dioctria; species Dioctria linearis. The sequence continues at coordinate 229,880 of CAWVNZ010001388.1, forward strand.
TTTTTTACTGTCGCAAATTTTAATTACGCCAGGGATTGCCTTTTCTATAGTAAATTATTCAAAAAATAATTTTTTACTGTCGCAAATTTTAATTGCGCCAGGGATTGCCTTTTCTATAGTAAATTATTCAAAAAATAATTTTATACTGTCGCAAATTTTAAATACGCCAGGGATTGATTGCCTTTTCTATAGTAAATTATTAAAAAAATAATTTTCTACTGTTGCAAATTTTAATTGCGCCAGGGATTGCCTTTTCTATAGTAAATTATTCAAAAAATAATTTTTTACTCTCGCAAATTTCAATTACGCCAGGGATTGCCTTTTCTATAGTAAATTATTCAAAAAATAATTTTCTACTGTCGCAAATTTTAATTGCGCCAGGGATTGCCTTTTCTATAGTAAATAATTCAAAAAATAATTTTCTACTGTCGCAAATTTTAATTGCGCCAGGGATTGCCTTTTCTATAGCAAATTATTCAAAAAATAATTTTTTACTGTCGCAAATTTTAATTACGCCAGGGATTGCCTTTTCTATAGTAAATTATTCAAAAAATAATTTTTTACTGTCGCAAATTTTAAATATCCCAGGGATTGCCTTTTCTATAGTAAATTATTCAAAAAATAATTTTCAACTGTCGCAAATTTTAATTGCGCCAGGGATTGCCTTTTCTATAGTAAATTATTCAAAAAATAATTTTTTACACTCGCAAATTTCAATTACGCCAGGGAATTCCTTTTCTATAGTAAATTTTTCAAAAAATAATTTTTTACTATCGCAAGTTTTAATTAAGCCAGGGATTGCCTTTTCTACAGTAAGTTATTCAAAATATTAATTTTTTACTATCGCAAATTTTAATTACGCCAGGGATTGCCTTTTCTATAGTAAATTATTCAAAAAATAATTTTGTACTATCGCAAATTTTAAATACGCCAGGGATTGCCTTTTCTATAGTAAATTATTCAATAAATAATTTTCTACTGTTGCAAATTTTAATTGCGCCAGGGATTGCCTTTTCTATAGTAAATTATTCAAAAAATAATTTTATACTGTCGCAAATTTTAAATACGCCAGGGATTGCCTTTTCTATAGTAAATTATTCAAAAAATAATTTTCTACTGTCGCAAATTTTAATTACGCCAGGAATTGCCTTTTCTATAGTAAATTATTCAAAAAAATATTTTTTACTATCGCAAGTTTTAATTACGCCAGGGATTGCCTTTTCTATAGTAAATTATTCAAAAAATAATTTTCTACTGTCGCAAATTTTAATTGCGCCAGGGATTGCCTTTTCTATAGTAAACTTTTCAAAAAATAATTTTCTACTGTCGCAAATTTTAATTACGCCAGGGATTGCCTTTTCTATAGTAAATTATTCAAAAAATAATTTTCAACTGTCGCAAATTTTAAATATCCCAGGGATTGCCTTTTCTATAGTAAATTATTCAAAAAATAATTTTATACTGTCGCAAATTTTAAATACGCCAGGGATTGCCTTTTCTATAGTAAATTATTCAAAAAATAATTTTCAACTGTCGCAAATTTTAAATATCCCAGGGATTGCCTTTTCTATAGTAAATTATTCAAAAAATAATTTTCTACTGTCGCAAATTTTAATTACGCCAGGGATTGCCTTTTCTATAGTAAATTATTCAAAAAATAATTTTTTACTGTCGCAAATTTTAATTACGCCAGCGTTTGCCTTTTCTATAGTAAATTATTCAAAAAATAATTTTTTACTGTCGCAAATTTTAATTACGCCAGGGATTGCCTTTTCTATAGTAAATTATTCAAAAAATAAGTTTTTACTGTCGCAAATTTTAATTACGCCAGGGACTGCCTATTCTATAGCAAAATTTTTCAACAAATAATTGTCTACTGTCGCAAATTTTAATTACGCCATGGATTGCCTTTTCTATAGTAAATTATTCAAAAAATAATTTTCAACTGTCGCAAATTTTAATTACGCCAGGGATTGCCTTTTCTATAGTAAATTTTTCAAAAAATAATTTTCTACTGTCGCAAATTTTAATTACGCCAGGGATTGCCTTTTCTATAGTAAATTATTCAAAAAATAATTTTTTACTATCGCAAGTTTTAATTGCGCCAGGGATTGCCTTTTCTATAGTAAATTATTCAAAAAATAATTTTTTACTATCGCAAGTTTTAATTGCGCCATGGATTGCCTTTTCTATAGTAAATTATTCAAAAATAATTTTCTACTGTCGCAAATTTTAATTGGGCCAGGGATTGCCTTTTCTATAGTAAATTATTCAAAAAATAATTTTTTACTCTTGCAAATTTTAATTACGCCAGGGATTGCCTTTTCTATAGTAAATTATTCAAAAAATAATTTTTTACTGTCGCAAATTTTAATTACGCCAGGGATTGCCTTTTCTATAGTAAATTATCCAAAAAATAATTTTCTACTGTTGCAAATTTTAATTGCGCCAGGGATTGCCTTTTCTATAGTAAATTATTCAAAAATAATTTTTTACTGTCGCAAATTTTAATTACGCCAGGGATTGCCTTTTCTATAGTAAATTATTCAAAAAATATTTTTTTACTGTCGCAAATTTTAATTGCGCCAGGGATTGCCTTTTCTATAGTAAATTATTCAAAAAATAATTTTATACTGTCGCAAATTTTAAATACGCCATGGATTGCCTTTTCTATAGTAAATTATTCAAAAAATAATTTTCTACTGTTGCAAATTTTAATTGCGCCAGGGATTGCCTTTTCTATAGTAAATTATTCAAAAAATAATTTTATACTGTCGCATATTTTAAATACTCCAGGGATTGCCTTTTCTATAGTAAATTATTCAAAAAATAATTTTCTACTGTCGCAAATTTTAATTACGCCAGGGATTGCCTTTTCTATAGTAAATTATTCAAAAAATAATTTTCTACTGTCGCAAATTTTAATTGCGCCAGGGATTGCCTTTTCTATAGTAAATTATTCAAAAAATAATTTTCTACAGTCGCAAATTTTAATTACGCCAGGGATTGCCTTTTCTATAGTAAATTATTCAAAAAATAATTTTCTACTGTCGCAAATTTTAATTACGCCAGGTATTGCCTTTTCTATAGTAAATTATTCAAAAAATAATTTTTTACTGTCGCAAATTTTAATTACGCCAGGGATTGCCTTTTCTATAGTAAATTATTCAAAAAATAATTTTCTACTGTCGCAAATTTTAATTACGCCAGGTATTGCCTTTTCTATAGTAAATTATTCAAAAAATAATTTTTTACTCTCGCAAATTTCAATTTCGCCAGGTAAATTTTTCACAAATTAATTTTCTGCTGTCGCAAATTGTAATTACGCCAGGGATTGCCTTTTCTATAGTAAATGATTCAAAAAATAATTTTTTACTCTCGCAAATTTTAATTACGCCAGGGATTGCCTTTTCTATAGTAAACTTTTCAAAAAATACTTTTCTACTGTCGCAAATTTTAATTACGCCAGGGATTGCCTTTTCTATAGTAAATTATTCAAAAAATAATTTTCTACTGTTGCAAATTTTAATTACGCCAGGGATTGCCTTTCTATAGTAAATTATTCAAAAAATAATTTTCTACAGTTGCAAATTTTAATTACGCCAGGAATTGCCGTTTCTATAGTAAATTATTCAAAAAATAATTTTCTACTGTTGCAAATTTTAATTACGCCAGGGATTGCCTTTTCTACAGTAAATTATTCAAAAAATAATTTTTTACTGTCGCAAATTTTAAATATCCCAGGGATTGCCTTTTCTATAGTAAATTATTCAAAAAATATTTTTTTACTGTCGCAAATTTTAATTACGCCAGGGATTGCCTTTTCTATAGTAAATTATTCAAAAAATAATTTTTTACTGTCGCAAATTTTAAATATCCCAGGGATTGCCTTTTCTATAGTAAATTATTCAAAAAATAATTTTTTACTGTCGCAAATTTTAATTACGCCAGGGATTGCCTTTTCTATAGTAAATTATTCAAAAAATAATTTTTTACTGTCGCAAATTTTAAATTTCCCAGGGATTGCTTTTCTATAGTAAATTATTCAAAAAATAATTTTTTACTGTCGCAAATTTTAATTACGCCAGGGATTGCCTTTTCTATAGTAAATTATTCAAAAAATAATTTTATACTGTCGCAAATTTTAAATACGCCAGGGATTGCCTTTTCTATAGTAAATTTTTCAAAAAATAATTTTCTACTGTCGCAAATTGTAATTACGCCAGGGATTGCCTTTTCTATAGTAAATTATTCAAAAAATAATTTTATACTGTCGCAAATTTTAAATACGCCAGGGATTGCCTTTTCTATAGTAAATTTTTCAAAAAATAATTTTTTACTATCGCAAGTTTTAATTACGCCTTTTCTATAGTAAATTATTCAAAAAATAATTTTTTACTATCGCAAGTTTTAATTGCGCCAGGGATTGCCTTTTCTACAGTAAATTATTCAAAAAATAATTTTCTACTGTCGCAAATTTTAATTACGCCAGGGATTGCCTTTTCTACAGTAAATTTTTCAAAATATTAATTTTTTACTGTCGAAAATTTTAATTACGCCAGGGATTGCCTTTTCTATAGTAAATTTTTCAAAAAATAATTTTTTACTATCGCAAGTTTTAATTACGCCAGGGATTGCCTTTTCTATACTAAATTTTTCAAAAAATAATTTTTTACTATCGGAAGTTTTAATTACGCCAGGGATTGCCTTTTCTATAGTAAATTTTTCAAAAAATATTTTTTTACTATCGCAAGTTTTAATTACGCCAGGGATTGCCTTTTCTATAGTAAATTATTCAAAAAATAATTTTCTACTGTGGCAAATTTTAATTACGCCAGGGATTGCCTTTTCTATAGTAAATTATTCAAAAAATAATTTTTTACTGTCGCAAATTTTAAATATCCCAGGGATTGCCTTTTCTATAGTAAATTATTCAAAAAATAATTTTTTACTCTCGAAAATTTTAATTACGCCAGGGATTGCCTTTTCTATAGTAAATTATTCAAAAAATAATTTTTTACTGTCGCAAATTTTAATTACGCCAGGGATTGCCTTTTCTATAGTAAATTTTTCAAAAAATAATTTTTTTACTATCCAAGTTTTAATTACGCCAGGGATTGCCTTTTCTATAGTAAATTTTTCAAAACATAATTTTTTACTATCGCAAGTTTTAATTACGCCAGGGAATTGCCTTTTCTGTAGTAAATTATTCAAAAAATAATTTTTTACTATCGCAAGTTTTAATTGCGCCAGGGATTGCCTTTTCTACAGTAAATTATTCAAAAAATAATTTCTTACTGTCGCAAATTTTAATTACGCCAGGGATTGCTTTTTAAACAGTAAATTTTTCAAAATATTAATTTTTTACTGTCGAAAATTTTAATTACGCCAGGGATTGCCTTTTCTATAGTAAATTTTTCAAAAAATAATTTTTTACTATCGCAAGTTTTAATTACGCCAGGGATTGCCTTTTCTATAGTAAATTATTCAAAAAAAATTTTTTTACTATCGCAAGTTTTAATTACGCCAGGGATTGCCTTTTCTATAGTAAATTATTCAAAAAATAATTTTTTACTGTCGCAAATTTTAAATATCCCAGGGATTGCCTTTTCTAAAGTAAATTATTCAAAAAATAATTTTCAACTGTCGCAAATTTTAATTGCGCCAGGGATTGCCTTTTCTATAGTAAATTATTCAAAAAATAATTTTCTACTGTAGCAAATTTTAATTACGCCAGGGATTGCCTTTTCTATAGTAAATTATTCAAAAAATAATTTTTTTCTGTCGCAAATTTTAATTACGCCAGGGATTGCCTTTTCTATAGAAAATTATTCAAAAAATAATTTTTTACTCTCGCAAATTTGAATTACGCCAGGGATTGCCTTTTCTATAGTAAATTATTCAAAAAATAATTTTCTACTGTCGCAAATTTTAATTGCGCCTGGGATTGCCTTTTCTATAGTAAATTATTCAAAAAATAATTTTCTACCTGTCGCAAATTTTAATTACGCCAGGGATTGCCTTTTCTATAGTAAATTATTCAAAAAATAATTTTTTACTGTGGCAAATTTCAATTTCGGCAGGTAAATTTTTCACAAATTAATTTTCTACTGTCGCAAATTGTAATTACGCCAGGGATTGCCTTTTCTATAGTAAATTATTCAAAAAATAATTTTTTTAATCTCGCAAATTTTAATTACGCCAGGGATTGCCTTTTCTATAGTAAACTTTTCAAAAAATAATTTCTACTGTCGCAAATTTTAATTACGCCAGGGATTGCCTTTTCTACAGTAAATTTTTTCAAAATATTAATTTTTTACTGTCGAAAATTTTAATTACGCCAGGGATTGCCTTTTCTATAGTAAATTTTTCAAAAAATAATTTTTACTATCGCAAGTTTTAATTACGCCAGGGATTGCCTTTTCTATAGTAAATTTTTCAAAAAATAATTTTTTACTATCGCAAGTTTTAATTACGCCAGGGATTGCCTTTTCTATAGTAAATTATTCAAAAAATAATTTTTTAATACCGCAAGTTTTAATTGCGCCAGGGATTGCCTTTTCTACAGTAAATTATTCAAAAAATAATTTTCTACTGTCGCAAATTTTAATTACGCCAGGGATTGCCTTTTCTACAGTAAATTTTTCAAAATATTAATTTTTTACTGTCGAAAATTTTAATTACGCCAGGGATTGCCTTTTCTATAGTAAATTTTTCAAAAAATAATTTTTTACTATCGCAAGTTTTAATTACGCCAGGGATTGCCTTTTCTATAGTAAATTATTCAAAAATTTTTTTTTACTATCGCAAGTTTTAATTACGCCAGGGATTGCCTTTTCTATAGTAAATTATTCAAAAAATAATTTTTTACTGTCGCAAATTTTAAATATCCCAGGGATTGCCTTTTCTATAGTAAATTATTCAAAAAATAACTTTCAACTGTCGCAAATTTTAATTGCGCCAGGGATTGCCTTTTCTATAGTAAATTATTCAAAAAATAATTTTCTACTGTAGCAAATTTTAATTACGCCAGGGATTGCCTTTTCTATAGTAAATTATTCAATAAATAATTTTCTGCTGTCGCAAATTGTAATTACGCCATGGATTGCCTTTTCTATAGTAAATTATTCAAAAATAAATTTTTTATTCTCGCAAATTTTAATTACGCCAGGGATTGCCTTTTCTATAGTAAACTTTTCAAAAAATACTTTTCTACTGTCGCAAATTTTAATTACGCCAGGGATTGCCTTTTCTATAGTAAATTATTCAAAAAATAATTTTCTACTGTTGCAAATTTTAATTACGCCAGGGATTGCCTTTTCTACAGTAAATTATTCAAAAAATAATTTTTTACTGTCGCAAATTTTAAATATCCCAGGGATTGCCTTTTCTATAGTAAATTATTCAAAAAATAATTTTCTACTGTTGCAAATTTTAATTACGCCAGGGATTGCCTTTTCTATAGTAAACTTTTCAAAAAATACTTTTCTACTGTCGCAAATTTTAATTACGCCAGGGATTGCCTTTTCTATAGTAAATTATTCAAAAAATAATTTTATACTGTTGCAAATTTTAATTACGCCAGGGATTGCCTTTTCTATAGTAAATTATTCAAAAAATAATTTTCTACTGTTGCAAATTTTAATTACGCCAGGGATTGCCGTTTCTATAGTAAATTATTCAAAAAATAATTTTCTACTGTTGCAAATTTTAATTACGCCAGGGATTGCCTTTTCTACAGTAAATTATTCAAAAAATAATTTTTTACTGTCGCAAATTTTAAATATCCCAGGGATTGACTTTTCTATAGTAAATTATTCAAAAAATAATTTTTTACTGTCGCAAATTTTAATTACGCCAGGGATTGCCTTTTCTATAGTAAATTATTCAAAAAATAATTTTTTACTGTCGCAAATTTTAAATATCCCAGGGATTGCCTTTTCTATAGTAAATTATTCAAAAATATTTTTTTACTCTCGCAAATTTTAATTACGCCAGGGATTGCCTTTTCTATAGTAATCTATAGTAAACTTTTCAAAAAATACTTTTCTACTGTCGCAAATTTTAATTACGCCAGGGATTGCCTTTTCTATATTAAATTATTCAAAAAATAATTTTCTACTGTTGCAAATTTTAATTACGCCAGGGTTAGCCTTTTCTACAGTCAATTATTCAAAAAATAATTTTTTACTGTCGCAAATTTTAAATATCCCAGGGATTGCCTTTTCTATAGTAAACTTTTCAAAAAATAATTTTCTACTGTTGCAAATTTTAATTACGCCAGGGATTGCCTTTTTCTACAGTAAATTTTTCACAATATTAATTTTTTACTGTCGAAAATTTTAATTACGCCAGGGATTGCCTTTTCTATAGTAAATTTTTCAAAAAATAATTTTTTACTATCGCAAGTTTTAATTACGCCAGGGATTGCCTTTTCTATAGTAAATTATTCAAAAATAATTTTTTACTGTCGCAAATTTTAAATATCCCAGGGATTGCCTTTTCTATAGTAAAATTATTCAAAAAATAATTTTCAACTGTCGCAAATTTTAATTGCGCCAAGGGATTGCCTTTTCTATAGTAAATTTTTCAAAAATAATTTTTTACTATCGCAAGTTTTAATTACGCCGGGGATTGCCTTTTCTATAGTAAATTTTTCAAAAAATAATTTTTTACTATCGCAAGTTTTAATTACGCCAGGGATTGCCTTTTCTATAGTAAATTTTTCAAAAAATAATTTTTTACTATCGCAAGTTTTAATTACGCCAGGGATTGCCTTTTCTATAGTAAATTATTCAAAAAATAATTTTCTACTGTGGCAAATTTTAATTACGCCAGAGATTGCCTTTTCTATAGTAAATTATTCAAAAAATAATTTTTTACTGTCGCAAATTTTAAATATCCCAGGGATTGCCTTTTCTATAGTAAATTATTCAAAAAATAATTTTTTACTGTCGCAAATTTTAATTACGCCAGGATTGCCTTTTCTATAGTAAATTATTCAAAAAATAATTTTTTACTGTCGCAAATTTTAAATATCCCAGGGATTGCCTTTTCTATAGTAAATTATCCAAAAAATAATTTTCAACTGTCGCAAATTTTAATTGCGCCAGGGATTGCCTTTTCTATAGTAAATTATTCAAAAATAATTTTCTACTGTAGCAAATTTTAATTACGCCAGGGATTGCCTTTTCTATAGTAAATTATTCAATAAATAATTTTTTACTGTCGCAAATTTTAAATATCCCAGGGATTGCCTTTTCTATAGTAAATTATTCAAAAAATAATTTTTTACTGTCGCAAATTTTAATTACGCCAGGGATTGCCTTTTCTATAGTAAATTATTCAAAAAATAATTTTTTACTGTCGCAAATTTTAATTACGCCAGGGATTGCCTTTTCTATAGTAAATTATTCAAAAAATAATTTTTTTCTGTCGCAAATTTTAATTACGCCAGGGATTGCCTTTTCTATAGTAAATTATTCAAAAAATAATTTTTTACTCTCGCAAATTTCAATTACGCCAGGGATTGCCTTTTCTATAGTAAATTATTCAAAAAATAATTTTCTACTGTCGCAAATTTTAATTGCGCCAGGGATTGCCTTTTCTATAGTAAATTATTCAAAAAATAATTTTCTACTGTCGCAAATTTTAATTACGCCAGGGATTGCCTTTTCTATAGTAAATTATTCAAAAAATAATTTTTTACTGTGGCAAATTTCAATTTCGCCAGGTAAATTTTTCACAAATTAATTTTCTACTGTCGCATATTGTAATTACGCCAGGGATTGCCTTTTCTATAGTAAATTATTCAAAAAATAATTTTTTACTCTCGCAAATTTTAATTACGCCAGGGATTGCCTTTTCTATAGTAAACTTTTCAAAAAATAATTTTCTACTGTCGCAAATTTTAATTACGCCAGGGATTGCCTTTTCTATAGTAAATTATTCAAAAAATAATTTTCTACTGTCGCAAGTTTTAATTACGCCAGGGATTGCCTTTTCTATAGTAAATTATTCAAAAAATAATTTTCTACTGTCGCAAATTTTAATTACGCCAGGGATTGCCTTTTCTATAGTAAATTATTCAAAAAATAATTTTCAACTGTCGCAAATTTTAATTACGCCAGGGATTGCCTTTTCTATAGTAAATTATTCAAAATATAATTTTCAACTGTCGCAAATTTTAATTACGCCAGGGATTGCCTTTTCTATAGTAAATTATTCAAAAAATAATTTTATACTGTCGCAAATTTTAAATACGCCAGGGATTGCCTTTTCTATAGTAAATTATTCAAAAAATAATTTTCTACTGTCGCAAATTTTAATTACGCCAGGGATTGCCTTTTCTATAGTAAATTATTCAAAAAATAATTTTTTACTATCGCAAGTTTTAATTGCGCCAGGGATTGCCTTTTCTATAGTAAATTATTCAAAAAATAATTTTCTACTGTCGCAAATTTTAATTACGCCAGGGATTGCCTTTTCTATAGTAAATTATTCAAAAAATAATTTTATACTGTCGCAAATTTTAAATACGCCAGGGATTGCCTTTTCTATAGTAAATTATTCAAAAAATAATTTTCTACTGTCGCAAATTTTAATTACGCCAGGGATTGCCTTTTCTATTGTAAATTATTCAAAAAATAATTTTCTACTGTCGCAAATTTTAATTACGCCAGGGATTGCCTTTTCTATAGTAAATTATTCAAAAAATCATTTTATACTGTCGCAAATTTTAATTACGCCAGGGATTGCCTTTCTATAGTAAATTATTCAAAAAATAATTTTTTACTGTCGCAAATTTTAATTACGCCAGGGATTGCCTTTTCTATAGTAAATTATTCAAAAAATAATTTTTTACTGTCGCAAATTTTAATTACGCCAGGGATTGCCTTTTCTATAGTAAATTTTTCAAAAATAATTTTCTACTGTCGCAAATTTTAATTACGCCAGGGATTGCCTTTTCTATAGTAAATTATTCAAAAAACAATTTTCTACTGTCGCAAATTTTAATTGCGCCAGGGATTGCCTTTTCTATAGTAAACTTTTCAAAAATAATTTTATACTGTCGCAAATTTTAACTACGCCCGGGATTGCCTTTTCTATAGTAAATTATTCAAAAAATAATTTTCTACTGTCGCAAATTTTAATTACGCCAGGGATTGCCTTTTCTATAGTAAATTATTCAAAAAATAATTTTTTACTGTGGCAAATTTTAATTACGCCAGGTAAATTTTTCACAAAATAATTTTCTACTGTCGCAATTTTAATTACGCCAGGGATTGCCTTTTCTATAGTAAATTATTCAAAAAATTATTTTTTACTCTCGCAAATTTTAATTACGCCAGGGATTGCCTTTTCTATAGTAAACTTTTCAAAAAATAATTTTCTACTGTCGCAAATTTTAATTACGCCAGGGATTGCCTTTTAAATAGTAAATTATTCAAAAAATAATTTTCAACTGTCGCAAATTTTAATTACGCCAGGGATTGCCTTTTCTATAGTAAATTATTCAAAAATTATTTTCAACTGTCGCAAATTTTAATTACGCCAAGGATTGCCTTTTCTATAGTAAATTATTCAAAAAATAATTTTATACTGTCGCAAATTTTAAATACGCCAGGGATTGCCTTTTCTATAGTAAATTATTCAAAAATAATTTTCTACTGTCGCAAATTTTAATTACGCCAGGGATTGCCTTTTCTATATTAAATTATTCAAAAAATAATTTTTTACTATCGCAAGTTTTAATTGCGCCAGGGATTGCCTTTTCTATAGTAAATTATTCAAAAAATAATTTTCTACTGTCGCAAATTTTAATTGCGCCAGGGATTGCCTTTTCTATAGTAAATTATTCAAAAAATAATTTTATACTGTCGCAAATTTTAAATACGCCAGGGATTGCCTTTTCTATAGTAAATTATTCAAAAAATAATTTTCTACTGTCGCAAATTTTAATTACGCCAGGGATTGCCTTTTCTATAGTAAATTATTCAAAAAATAATTTTCTACTGTCGCAAATTTTAATTACGCCAGGGATTGCCTTTTCTATAGTAAATTATTCAAAAAAATCATTTTATACTGTCGCAAATTTTAATTACGCCAGGGATTGCCTTTTCTATAGTAAATTATTCAAAAAATAATTTTTTACTGTCGCAAATTTTAATTACGCCAGGGATTGCCTTTTCTATAGTAAATTATTCAAAAAATAATTTTTTACTGTCGCAAATTTTAATTACGCCAGGGATTGCCTTTTCTGTAGTAAATTTTTCAAAAAATAATTTTCTACTGTCGCAAATTTTAATTACGTCAGGGATTGCCTTTTCTATAGTAAATTATTCAAAAAATAATTTTCTACTCTCGCAAATTTTAATTGCGCCAGGGATTGCCTTTTCTATAGTAAACTTTTCAAAAAATAATTTTATACTGTCGCAAATTTTAATTACGCCAGGGATTGCCTTTTCTATAGTAAATTATTCAAAAAATAATTTTCTACTGTCGCAAATTTTAATTACGCCAGGGATTGCCTTTTCTATAGTAAATTATTCAAAAAATAATTTTTTTACTGTCGCAAATTTTAATTACGCCAGGTAAATTTTTCACAAAATAATTTTCTACTGTCGCAAATTTTAATTACGCCAGGGATTACCTTTTATATAGTAAATTATTCAAAAAATAATTTTCTACTGTCGCAAATTTTAATTACGCCAGGGATTGCCTTTTCTATAGTAAATTATTCAAAAAATAATTTTCAATTGTCGCAAATTTTAAGTGCGCCAGGGATTGCCTTTTCTACAGTAAATTATTCAAAAAATAATTTTTTACTGTCGCAAATTTTAAATATCCCAGGGATTGCCTTTTCTATAGTAAATTATTCAAAAAATAATTTTCAACTGTCGCAAATTTTAATTATGCCAGGGATTGCCTTTTCTATAGTAAATTATTCAAAAAATAATTTTCTACTGTCGCAAATTTTAATTACGCCAGGGATTGCCTTTTCTATAGTAAATTATTCAAAAAATAATTTTTTATTATCGCAAGTTTTAATTGCGCCAGGGATTGCCTTTTCTATAGTAAATTATTCAAAAAATAATTTTCTACTGTCGCAAATTTAATTGCGCTAGGGATTGCCTTTTCTATAGTAAATTATTCAAAAAATAATTTTATACTGTCGCAAATTTTAAATACGCCAGGGATTGCCTTTTCTATAGTAAATTATTCAAAAAATAATTTTCTACTGTCGCAAATTTTAATTACGCCAGGGATTGCCTTTTCTATAGTAAATTATTCCAAAAATAATTTTTCTACTCTCGCAAATTTTAATTACGCCAGGGATTGCGTTTTCTATAGTAAATTTTTCAAAAAATAATTTTCAACTGTCGCAAATTTTAATTACGCCAGGGATTGCCTTTTCTATAGTAAATTATTCAAAAAATAATTTTTTACTCTCGCAAATTTCAATTGCGCCAGGGATTGCCTTTTCTATAGTAAATTATTCAAAAAATAATTTTATACTGTCGCAAATTTTAATTACGCCAGGGATTGTCTTTTCTATAGTAAATTATTCAAAAAATAATTTTTTACTGTCGCAAATTTTAAATATCCCAGGGATTGCCTTTTCTATAGTAAATTATTCAAAAAATAATTTTCAACTGTCGCAAATTTTAATTACGCCGGGGATTGCGTTTTCTATAGTAAATTATTCAAAAAATAATTTTCAACTATCGCAAATTTTAATTACGCCAGGGATTGCTTTTCTATAGTAAATTATTCAAAAAATAATTTTTTACTGTCGCAAATTTTAATTACGCCAGGGATTGCCTTTTCTATAGTAAATTATTCAAAAAATAATTTTTTACTGTCGCAAATTTTAAATATTCCAGGGATTGCCTTTTCTCTAGTAAATTATTCAAAAAATAATTTTCAACTGTCGCAAATTTTAATTGCGCCAGGGATTGCCTTTTCTATAGTAAATTATTCAAAAAATAATTTCTTACTCTCGCAAATTTCAATTTCGCCAGGTAAATTTTTCACAAATTAATTTTCTACTGTCGCAAATTTTAATTACGCCAGGGATTGCCTTTTCTATAGTAAATTATTCAAAAAATAATTTTCTACTGTCGCAAATTTTAAGTGCGCCAGGGATTGCCTTTTCTACAGTAAATTATTCAAAAAATAATTTTCAACTGTCGCAAATTTTAATTACGCCAGGCATTGCCTTTTCTATATTAAATTATTCAAAAAATAATTTTTTACTGTCGCAAATTTTAAATATCCCAGGGATTGCGTTTTCTATAGTAAATTATTCAAAAAATAATTTTCAACTGTCGCAAATTTCAAATCCGCCAGGGATTGCCTTTTCTATAGTAAATTATTCAAAAAACAGTTTTCTACTGTTGCAAATTTTAATTGCGCCAGGGATTGCCTTTTCTATAGTAAATTATTCAAAAAATAATTTTCAACTGTCGCAAATTTTAAATATCCCAGGGATTGCCTTTTCTACAGTAAATTTTGCAAAAAATAATTTTATACTGTCGCAAATTTTAATTACGCCAGGGATTGCCTTTTCTATAGTAAATTATTCAAAAAATAATTTTCTACTGTCGCAAATTTTAATTACGCCAGGGATTGCCTTTTTTATTGTAAATTATTCAAAAAATAATTTTCTACTTTCGCAAATTTTAATTACGCCAGGGATTGCCTTTTCTATAGTAAATTATTCAAAAAATAATTTTCAATTGTTGCAAATTTTAAATATCCCAGGGATTGCCTTTTCTATAGTAAATTATTCAAAAAATAATTTTCTACTGTCGCAAATTTTAATTACGCCAGGGATTGCCTTTTCTATAGTAAATTATTCAAAAAATAATTTTGTACTGTCGCAAATTTTAATTACGCCAGGGATTGCCTTTTCTATAGTAAATTATTCAAAAAATAATTTTTTACTGTCGCAAATTTTAATTACGCCAGGGATTGCCTTTTCTATAGTAAATTATTCAAAAAATAATTTTCTACTGTCGCAAATTTTAATTACGCCAGGGATTGCCTTTTCTATAGTAAATTATTCAAAAAATAATTTTCTACTGTCGCAAATTTTAATTGCGCCAGGTATTGCCTTTTCTATAGTAAATTATTCAAAAAATAATTTTCTACTGTCGCAAATTGTAATTACGCCAGGGATTGCCTTTTCTATAGTAAATTATTCAAAAAATAATTTTCTACTGTCGCAAATTTTAATTACGCCAGGATTGCCTTTTCTGTAGTAAATTATTCAAAAAATAATTTTCAACTGTCGCAAATTTTAATTTCGCCAGGGATTGCCTTTTCTATAGTAAATTATTCAAAAAATAATTTTCAATTGTTGCAAATTTTAAATATCCCAGGGATTGCCTTTTCTATAGTAAATTATTCAAAAATAATTTTCTACTGTCGCAAATTTTAATTACGCCAGGGATTGCCTTTTCTATAGTAAATTATTCAAAAAATAATTTTTTACTGTCGCAAATTTTAATTACGCCAGGGATTGCCTTTTCTATAGTAAATTATTCAAAAAATAATTTTTTACTGTCGCAAATTTTAATTACGCCAGGGATTGCCTTTTCTATAGTAAATTATTCAAAAAATAATTTTCTACTGTCGCAAATTGTAATTACGCCAGGGATTGCCTTTTCTATAGTAAATTATTCAAAAAATAATTTTCTATTGTCGCAAATTTTAATTACGCCGGGGGGGGGGGGGGGGGGGGGGGGGGGGGGGGGGGGGGGGGGGGGGGGGGGGGGGGGGGGGGGGGGGGGGGGGGGGGGGGAGGGGGGGGGGGGGGGGGGGGGGGGGGGGGGGGGGGGGGGGGGGGGGGGGGGGGGGGGGGGGGGGGGGGGGGGGGGGGGGGGGGGGGGGGGGGGGGGGGGGGGGGGGGGGGGGGGGGGGGGGGGGGGGGGGGGGGGGGGGGGGGGGGGGGGGGGGGGGGGGGGGGGGGGGGGGGGGGGGGGGGGGGGGGGGGGGGGGGGGGGGGGGGGGGGGGGGGGGGGGGGGGGGGGGGGGGGGGGGGGGGGGGGGGGGGGGGGGGGGGGGGGGGGGGGGGGGGGGGGGGGGGGGGGGGGGGGGGGGGGGGGGGGGGGGGGGGGGGGGGGGGGGGGGGGGGGGGGGGGGGGGGGGGGGGGGGGGGGGGGGGGGGGGGGGGGGGGGGGGGGGGGGGGGGGGGGGGGGGGGGGGGGGGGGGGGGGGGGGGGGGGGGGGGGGGGGGGGATTTGCCTTTTCTATAGTAAATTATTCAAAAAATAATTTTCTACTGTCGCAAATTTTAAATACGCCAGGGATTGCCCTTTCTATAGTAAATTATTCAAAAAATAATTTTCTACTGTGCAAATTTTAATTACGCCAGGGATTGCCTTTTCTGTAGTAAATTATTCAAAAAATAATTTTCAACTGTCGCAAATTTTAATTACGCCAGGGATTGCCTTTTCTATAGTAAATTATTCAAAAAATAATTTTTTACTGTCGCAAATTTTAATTACGCCAGGGATTGCCTTTTCTATAGTAAATTATTCAAAAAATAATTTTCTACTGTCGCAAATTTTAATTACGCCAGGGATTGCCTTTTCTATAGTAAATTATTCAAAAAATAATTTTCTACTGTCGCAAATTTTAATTGCGCCAGGGATTGCCTTTTCTATAGTAAATTATTCAAAAAATAATTTTCTACTGTCGCAAATTTTAAGTGCGCCAGGGATTGCCTTTCCACAGTAAACTTTTCAAAAAATAATTTTCTACTGTCGCAAATTTTAATTACGCCAGGGATTGCCTTTTCTATAGTAAATTATTCAAAAAATAATTTTATACTGTCGCAAATTTTAATTGCGCCAGGGATTGACTTTTCTATAGTAAATTTTGCAAAAAATAATTTTTTACTGTCGCAAATTTTAAATACGCCAGGGATTGCCTTTTCTATAGTAAATTATTCAAAAAATAATTTTCTACTGTCGCAAATTTTAAATATCTCAGGGATTGCCTTTCTATAGTAAATTATTCAAAAAATAATTTTTTACTGTCGCAAATTTTAAATATCCCAGGGATTGCCTTTTCTATAGTAAATTATTCAAAAAATAATTTTCTACTGTCGCAAATTTTAAATATCCCAGGGATTGCCTTTTCTGTAGTAAATTATTCAAAAAATAATTTTCAACTGTCGCAAATTTTAAATACGCCAGGGATTGCCTTTTCTATAGTAAATTATTCAAAAAATAATTTTCTACTGTCGCAAATTTTAAATATCTCAGGGATTGCCTTTCTATAGTAAATTATTCAAAAAATAATTTTTCTACTGTCGCAAATTTTAAATATCCCAGGGATTGCCTTTTCTATAGTAAATTTAGCAAAAAATAATTTTATACTGTCGCAAATTTTAATTACGCCATGGATTGCATTTTCTATAGTAAATTATTCAAAAAATAATTTTCAACTGTCGCAAATTTTAAATATCCCAGGGATTGCCTTTTCTATAGTAAATTATTCAAAAAATAATTTTTTACTGTCGCAAATTTTAATTACGCCAGGGATTGCCTTTTCTATAGTAAATTATTCAAAAAATAATTTTTTACTGTCGCAAATTTTAATTACGCCAGGGATTGCCTTTTCTATAGTAAATTATTCAAAAAATAATTTTCAACTGTCGCAAATTTTAATTACGCCAGGGATTGCCTTTTCTATAGTAAATTATTCAAAAAATAATTTTCAACTGTCGCAAAATTTAAATATCCCAGGGATTGCCTTTTCTATAGTAAATTATTCAAAAAATAATTTTTTACTGTCGCAAATTTTAATTACGCCAGGGATTGCTTTTCTATAGTAAATTATTCAAAAAATAATTTTTTACTGTCGCTAATTTTAAGTGCGCCAGGGATTGCCTTTTCTACAGTAAATTATTCAAAAAATAATTTTCAACTGTCGCAAATTTTAATTACGCCAGGGATTGCCTTTTCTATAGTAAATTATTCAAAAAATAATTTTTTACTGTCGCAAATTTTAAATATCCCAGGGATTGCGTTTTCTATAGTAAATTATTCAAAAAATAATTTTCAACTGTCGCAAATTTCAAATCCGCCAGGGATTGCCTTTTCTATAGTAAATTATTCAAAAAATAATTTACTACTGTTGCAAATTTTAATTGCGCCAGGGATTGCCTTTTCTATAGTAAATTATTCAAAAAATAATTTTCAACTGTCGCAAATTTTAAATATCCCAGGGATTTCCTCTTTCTACAGTAAATTTTGCAAAAAATAATTTTATACTGTCGCAAATTTTAATTACGCCAGGGATTGCCTTTTCTATAGTAAATTATTCAAAAAATAATTTTCTACTGTCGCAAATTTTAATTACGCCAGGGATTGCCTTTTCTATAGTAAATTATTCAAAAAATAATTTTCTACTGTCGCAAATTTTAATTACGCCAGGGATTGCCTTTTCTATAGTAAATTATTCAAAAAATAATTTTCAATTGTTGCAAATTTTAAATATCCCAGGGATTGCCTTTTCTATAGTAAATTATTCAAAAAATAATTTTCTACTGTCGCAAATTTTAATTACGCCAGGGATTGCCTTTTCTATAGTAAATTATTCAAAAAATAATTTTTTACTGTCGCAAATTTTAATTACGCCAGGGATTGCCTTTTCTGTAGTAAATTATTCAAAAAATAATTTTTTACTGTCGCAAATTTTAATTACGCCAGGGATTGCCTTTTCTATAGTAAATTATTCAAAAAATAATTTTCTACTGTCGCAAATTTTAATTGCGCCAGGTATTGCATTTTCTATAGTAAATTATTCAAAAAATAATTTTCTACTGTCGCAAATTGTAATTAAGTCAGGGATTGCCTTTTCTATAGTAAATTATTCAAAAAAATAATTTTCTATTGTCGCAAATTTTAATTACGCCAGGGATTGCCTTTTCTATAGTAAATTATTCAAAAAATAATTTTCTACTGTCGCAAATTTTAAATACGCCAGGGATTGCCTTTTCTATAGTAAATTATTCAAAAAATAATTTTCTACTTTCGCAAATTTTAATTACGCCAGGGATTGCCTTTTCTGTAGTAAATTATTCAAAAAATAATTTTCAACTGTCGCAAATTTTAATTACGCCAGGGATTGCCTTTTCTATAGTAAATTATTCAAAAAATAATTTTCAACAGTCGCAAATTTTAAATATCCCAGGGATTGCCTTTTCTATAGTAAATTATTCAAAAAATAATTTTTTACTATCGCAAATTTTAAAAATCCCAGGGATTGCCTTTTCTATAGTAAATTATTCAAAAAATAATTTTTTACTGTCGCAAATTTTAATTACGCCAGGGATTGCCTTTTCTATAGTAAATTATTCAAAAAATAATTTTTTACTGTCGCAAATTTTAATTACGCCAGGGATTGCCTTTTCTATAGTAAATTATTCAAAAAATAATTTTCTACTGTCGCAAATTTTAATTACGCCAGGGATTGCCTTTTCTATAGTAAATTATTCAAAAAATAATTTTCTACTGTCGCAAATTTTAATTGCGCCAGGGATTGCCTTTTCTATAGTAAATTATTCAAAAAATAATTTTCTACTGTCGCAAATTCTAAGTGCGCCAGGGATTGCTTTTCTACAGTAAACTTTTCAAAAAATAATTTTCTACTGTCGCAAATTTTAATTACGCCAGGGATTGCCTTTTCTATAGTAAATTATTCAAAAAATAATTTTATACTGTCGAAAATTTTAATTGCGCCAGGGATTGACTTTTCTATAGTAAATTTTGCAAAAAATAATTTTTTACTGTCGCAAATTTTAAATACGCCAGGGATTGCCTTTTCTATAGTAAATTATTCAAAAAATAATTTTCTACTGTCGCAAATTTTAAATATCCCAGGGATTGCCTTTTCTATAGTAAATTATTCAAAAAATAATTTTCTACTGTCGCAAATTTTAAATATCCCAGGGATTGCCTTTTCTGTAGTAAATTATTCAAAAAATAATTTTCAACTGTCGCAAATTTTAATTACGCCAGGGATTGATTGCCTTTTCTATAGTAAATTATTCAAAAAATAATTTTCAACTATCGCAAATTTTAATTACGCCAGGGATTGCCTTTTCTATAGTAAATTATTCAAAAAATTATTTTTTACTGTCGCAAATTTTAATTACGCCAGGGATTGCCTTTTCTATAGTAAATTATTCAAAAAATAATTTTTTACTGTCGCAAATTTTAATTGCGCCAGGGATTGCCTTTTATATAGTAAATTATTCAAAAAATAATTTTTTACTGTCGCAAATTTTAATTGCGCCAGGGATTGCCTTTTCTATAGTAAATTATTCAAAAGATAATTTTCAACTGTCGCAAATTTTAATTGCGCCAGGTATTGCCTTTTCTATAGTAAATTATTCAAAAAATAATTTTCTACTGTCGCAAATTTTAAATACGCCAGGGATTACCTTTTCTATAGTAAATTTATTTCAAAAAAAAATAATTTTCTACTGTCGCAAATTTTAATTACGCCAGGGATTGCCTTTTATATAGTAAATTATTCAAAAAATAATTTTCAACTGTCGCAAATTTTAATTACGCCAGGGATTGCCTTTTCTATAGTAAATTATTCAAAAAATAATTTTCAACTGTCGCAAATTTTAATTACGCCAGGGATTGCCTTTTCTATAGTAAATTATTCAAAAAATAATTTTCAACTGTCGCAAATTTTAATTACGCCATTGATTGCCTTTTCTATAGTAAATTATTCAAAAAATAATTTTATACTGTCGCAAATTTTAATTACGCCAGGTATTGCCTTTTCTATAGTAAATTATTCAAAAAATAATTTTCTACTGTCGCAAATTTTAATTGCGCCAGGGATTGTCTTTTATATAGTAAATTTTTCAAAAATTAATTTTCTACTGTCGCAAATTTTAATTACGCCAGGTATTGCCTTTTCTATAGTAAATTATTCAAAAAATAATTTTCTACTGTCGCAAATTTTAAATACGCCAGGGATTACCTTTTCTATAGTAAATTATTCAAAAAATAATTTTCTACTGTCGCAAATTTTAATTACGCCAGGGATTGCCTTTTATATAGTAAATTATTCAAAAAATAATTTTCAACTGTCGCAAATTTTAATTACGCCAGGGATTGCCTTTTCTATAGTAAATTATTCAAAAAATAATTTTCAACTGTCGCAAATTTTAAATATCCCAGGGATTGCCTTTTCTATAATAAATTATTCAAAAAATTATTTTTTATTGTCGCAAATTTTAAATATCCCAGGGATTGCCTTTTCTATAGTAAATTATTCAAAAAATAATTTTTTACTGTCGCAAATTTTAATTACGCCAGGGATTGCCTTTTCTATAGTAAATTTTGCAAAAAATAATTTTTTACTGTCGCAAATTTTAATTGCGCCAGGGATTGCCTTTTCTATAGTAAACTTTTCAAAAAATAATTTTCTACTCTCGCAAATTTTAATTACGCCAGGGATTGCCTTTTCTATAGTAAATTTTGCAAAAAATAATTTTTTACTGTCGCAAATTTTAATTGCGCCAGGGATTGCCTTTTCTATAGTAAATTATTCAAAAGATAATTTTCAACTGTCGCAAATTTTAATTGCGCCAGGTATTGCCTTTTCTATAGTAAATTATTCAAAAAATAATTTTCTACTGTCGCAAATTTTTAAATACGCCAGGGATTGCCTTTTCTATAGTAAATTATTCAAAAAATAATTTTTTACTGTCGCAAATTTTAATTGCGCCAGGGATTGCCTTTTATATAGTAAATTATTCAAAAAATAATTTTTTACTGTCGCAAATTTTAATTGCGCCAGGGATTGCCTTTTCTATAGTAAATTATTCAAAAGATAATTTTCAACTGTCGCAAATTTTAATTGCGCCAGGTATTGCCTTTTCTATAGTAAATTATTCAAAAAATAATTTTCTACTGTCGCAAATTTTAAATATCCCAGGGATTGCCTTTTCTATAGTAAATTATTCAAAAAATAATTTTCTACTGTCGCAAATTTTAAATATCCCAGGGATTGCCTTTTCTGTAGTAAATTATTCAAAAAATAATTTTCAACTGTCGCAAATTTTAATTACGCCAGGGATTGATTGCCTTTTCTATAGTAAATTATTCAAAAAATAATTTTCAACTATCGCAAATTTTAATTACGCCAGGGATTGCCTTTTCTATAGTAAATTATTCAAAAAATTATTTTTTACTGTCGCAAATTTTAATTACGCCAGGGATTGCCTTTTCTATAGTAAATTATTCAAAAAATAATTTTTTACTGTCGCAAATTTAATTGCGCCAGGGATTGCCTTTTATATAGTAAATTATTCAAAAAATAATTTTTTACTGTCGCAAATTTTAATTGCGCCAGGGATTGCCTTTTCTATAGTAAATTATTCAAAAGATAATTTTCAACTGTCGCAAATTTTAATTGCGCCAGGGATTGCCTTTTCTATAGTAAATTATTCAAAAGATAATTTTCAACTGTCGCAAATTTTAATTGCGCCAGGTATTGCCTTTTCTATAGTAAATTATTCAAAAAATAATTTTCTACTGTCGCAAATTTTAAATACGCCAGGGATTGCCTTTTCTATAGTAAATTATTCAAAAAATAATTTTTTTACTGTCGCAAATTTTAATTGCGCCAGGGATTGCCTTTTATATAGTAAATTATTCAAAAAATAATTTTTTACTGTCGCAAATTTTAATTGCGCCAGGGATTGCCTTTTCTATAGTAAATTATTCAAAAGATAATTTTCAACTGTCGCAAATTTTAATTGCGCCAGGTATTGCCTTTTCTATAGTAAATTATTCAAAAAATAATTTTCTACTGTCGCAAATTTTAAATATCCCAGGGATTGCCTTTTCTATAGTAAATTATTCAAAAAATAATTTTCTACTGTCGCAAATTTTAAATATCCCAGGGATTGCCTTTTCTGTAGTAAATTATTCAAAAAATAATTTTCAACTGTCGCCAAATTTTAATTACGCCAGGGATTGATTGCCTTTTCTATAGTAAATTATTCAAAAAATAATTTTCAACTATCGCAAATTTTAATTACGCCAGGGATTGCCTTTTCTATAGTAAATTATTCAAAAAATTATTTTTTACTGTCGCAAATTTTAATTACGCCAGGGATTGCCTTTTCTATAGTAAATTATTCAAAAAATAATTTTTTTACTGTCGCAAATTTTAATTGCGCCAGGGATTGCCTTTTATATAGTAAATTATTCAAAAAATAATTTTTTACTGTCGCAAATTTTAATTGCGCCAGGGATTGCCTTTTCTATAGTAAATTATTCAAAAGATAATTTTCAACTGTCGCAATTTTAATTGCGCCAGGTATTGCCTTTTCTATAGTAAATTATTCAAAAAATAATTTTCTACTGTCGCAAATTTTAAATACGCCAGGGATTACCTTTTCTATAGTAAATTATTCAAAAAATAATTTTCTACTGTCGCAAATTTTAATTACGCCAGGGATTGCCTTTTATATAGTAAATTATTCAAAAAATAATTTTCAACTGTCGCAAATTTTAATTACGCCAGGGATTGCCTTTTCTATAGTAAATTATTCAAAAAATAATTTTCAACTGTCGCAAATTTTAAATATCCCAGGGATTGCCTTTTCTATAATAAATTATTCAAAAAATTATTTTTTATTGTCGCAAATTTTAAATATCCCAGGGATTGCCTTTTCTATAGTAAATTATTCAAAAAATAATTTTTTACTGTCGCAAATTTTAATTACGCCAGGGATTGCCTTTTCTATAGTAAATTTTGCAAAAAATAATTTTTTACTGTCGCAAATTTTAATTGCGCCAGGGATTGCCTTTTCTATAGTAAACTTTTCAAAAAATAATTTTCTACTCTCGCAAATTT